>NW_010589697.1:241347-259131 GCF_000705375.1 Tinamus guttatus
GGTGGCATTGCTGGCCGCCACTCGGCTCTGCCACGCGGGCATCCCCGGGGGTCACTGGCCTGCAGTGGTGGCACAGATTAAGACGAATAAAAATACGGGGATCAGTCACTGACTTTGACACCATATCTAACATCTCTGCATCTGCTCCATTGCACCCCTTAGCCTGTTCCATTTTTGAGTACAACAAATGGAAAAAACACTAACATGTTTTGAAACATGTTTTGAAAGTCATAGAAACTATGACTTTTTTTCACAATTTTTTCTTTTTCTGGTATTGTATTGTAAATACCGACCATATTGCACTTGAAACATTTTTTCCTACTAATATAGAGAGTTCAAAATGCATTTAGTCCAAAATTAGAACCGTTTATCTCTAAATTATTGTTCTGCATTATGCCAGTAAATGCTACAGTTCATAAGAAATAATGTATTAGAAACAATTATCTTCCTAGGCTTCATGGGACTTTATGCAAAAGCATCTAGACTCTCTGTGTATTCTCTCACCCTTCTTGCCAGATGGTAATCTTGACATTTTGAAGGATTTCTTTCTTTAAAACCTTCAAAGCATTTTGCACCATTGGCTTTATAAGAAGGTTTGCTTTAAATAATCCATATTTCTAATATTGAGTCTTTGGCATTACATACACCACTAACAAGGAGAGTGATACGTCCACTCAAATGAGATTTCATTACAAAGCTGATAAATTCAAAACTGTTTGCTTATATAATGAATAAAAAGTAAATACCATTTAATTTTTACACAAATCAGAACTATTGGGGTTTGTTTGCTTGCTTGGTTGCTTACTTGCTTGCTTTTTCCTGCCCAATAAACCTGTCTCTATGGGATAGAGAGTATATTTTACTGCACAGGCTGTTAATGCAGGGTAGCTTTGCGGTATCATCCCACAACATAACGTGAGTTTTTATTTTCTCGAAGGCAGGAATAGAATAACAACCTCTAGGAACACAATCAGATGTAAACCCACTCTGCTTTCAGGGAAGTCATGTTCAGTAATCTGCATGGAGATTTCTGGGGCTAAAAAGGCTTTGCAGCTCAGGCTTTGCAGCTCTGTGATAGAATATTACAGTTCCTACCTCTTTGGTCCCATCCTCTGGAAACACTGTAGATACTTTGATTTCCTCTTATTTATTTTCTGTCTCTCAGAGGGGTTCCCTGTTACCTTTTCCTACAGTACAGGACAGAATAGGAATGGAGGGACTCCTTGGAGTTTGGTTAGTACTATTCTCCACCATCTTCAGAGAACAGTATGGGCATAACGTAGAGGACCTGCCGCTTTCCTTCAGGAGCCGAGCAGATCTGCTTCCCCAATGCTCCCAGCGGTGCTTGGCTTGTGCCCTCAGAAACTGCAACCCCTGAGGTGCGGCCAAGCAAAGCGACGCTCTGGAGCCCGCCAGTGGGTTTATGGCTGTGGCATCCCAAAATGAGGCAAAATAATGAAAGAACCGCCTCCCCCTCCCCTTCTCCACCCCAAAAAAGCGTTATTAGTCTCTGTTCCTCTGAAAATACGTTAAGATGCAAAAGAGTACCCAAATGATCCCATCTGCTCCTGAAAAATTGCAAGAGAGATGGAGGTTTCTGCAAATACTGCTATTGTTTTGGCTACTGCAAAGAAAGGGCGCTCTGCTGAAATCAGACATTGTTTCTGTACTTTTTATTCATGAAATTGTAAGCAATGATCTATATCACCACTGTTAGTACTCATCTTTTATTGTCTTTCAAAGATCGAAGAAATAGTTTTTCAGCAACAGCTGCTTGAGCCTAAGTCTCACTGACTTTATTAGTCAATGAGTCTTGTAAGTGGTTAAGCTACTTTTGAAAATGAGACTGTGTGACAGATTTACTACTTGGAGATAAAGAATTGGGTATTAGCAGGTACTGGTCTTAGTAAAATAGTGTTTGAAAATTTTACTATGAAACAAAAAATAAATATTCTTTGAGATTAATGCACTTTTCAGAATATAAAAGTTTTCCTGGGAAATTTTATGGAATCTGGGTTCCATGATGCTGAGAACAACAGAAGCCACAATTGTTAAGGAAGTAAACAAATTCCTAGTGTATGTGTTTATTTCCAACATTATATACAGTATACTTTGTTCACAGGTAAGCATACATGATTCATGTGCACGTAACAAGTTGTATCTACACTGAATTGAAAGAGAAAAAATGTAAATGCTAGTAATGCAGCAAAATATTCATTATCTTTTTTTTTCTCATTTATGAAGAGAATATGCAGTATATTGATTATCACTAACAAATTACTGTTGAATAATGTGAAAAATGAGTAAATCAAGATGAAACCATTCTTGCCGGCTTCCCTGGAAGTTCATGTTTGAATAGACTAGCTCTGGGAACTAATGAATGTACTTTCTTATCTGAAACATTAATCTGAGACTTGTTTTAGAAGTATTTGGGAGGAAATAACTCCATAGTAATAAAGCTGTTGCTAGGAGGCCTGGAGAAATCTAAACTAATTTGGCTTGGAGACGTGGATAATCAGCATCTTAGCGTTTTCTCTCTAATGTGCCCCTCACGCTTCTCACGGAGAGCAGCAAATCAGAGAGTTGAGAATAAATCTGCATTCTGGTTGTTTACAGAGCATAATGAGGGCCCGAAGCAAAGAAATGCAATGTTTGCTCCATACCTGCGGCCCAACAGCAACACATCCTATTAAATACACCACGAATAGCCTTCAGGATGTGTAGCAAAAGCCGTATTTTATTCAAGCACACACCCTCCTCCTGCAGAGGACTTTATTCCTGGGAGGCAGGTTTCAAACGTCTCGTCCTGGGGAATATTTCCAGCCTCTTCAGCTACTGTAACAGTGGCCTCACATTCTCTTTTTTTCCTCCCCAGTACTCAGCCTTGGTATTAGCTTTGATCTTTTTCACTTCATTCTCCTCCTCACCTTGAGACTCTCAATAAATCTTATTGCTTATTCTGGAACATACAAAATAACAACCTTTTTTGTGGTGTTGTGATAAAAAGAAATCTAATATTGATCCTCTCATAACAGGTAATAACTGCTTCCTATTACTCTCTCTAACTGGCCTGTCTTATTTCTTTAACCTATGCAATGAATATCACTTAAAATAAACTCTAACTGAAACTCAGGCTCAGTCACCAGAATATCCACATATCTTCCTCATAAAATTCAAGCTTCCTTACCCTCATTTTTAAGACTCTTCGTAGATTTTATCAGACAATATCTCATCTGTCTCTACTCCACTCATGTCTGTCTAGGCATTGCTAAAATTTTGCTTTGTGAATTTGTGAACCTTCTCTTTCCTTTGCGTTTCTGCTTTAACCTTGACCCTCTAAAAACATGAACACATATATTAGACTCAACTCCTAAGAAAAGGAATAAATCACAAAAAGGCTCAATTTTATATCTTTGATATCTTTCTGCTATTTACAGTGCATCAGGAAAGGGAGAAAATTATTCACTGAATTTCAATAGAAGGAGTAAATACGTAGCTGTTTGTCTCCTGTTGTAAGAAGGTGCTGCAAAGGACTTTTGTAAACGATCCACAGTGGAGGTCTACCAGGGACACTTCTATTTCTCTGTGCAACAACAATATCCTTAGGGTCTTTATCCAGCTAAGTACTTAAACACATGCTTTTGCACACACGTGTGAGTGGCCTCACCAAAGCGACCCAAATCATATACCTCGTACGTGCAGCGTTAGCACATGGATAATTATTCTACAGAATTTGTGCTTTAAGCTAGCTCTGTGGTTTATTGCACTCACTTTGCATTCAGAATAACAACAACAAAAAATAATAATTTAAGTAAATATATCCTTTGCAAGATGATGTAGGACTTTTCAATTTCTTAAATATTTTTAGTGAAGACGTTGACTTGCTTTTTCAGACTAAGATATTAATTTTCTGACTTTTATGGAAGCTCTCAGATGAAACAGAGTATGTAAAAAATGATTACCAATGATATATCTTTATGCTAACATCTCAGTATGAAAATGATTGCAATTTCTTCTCTACCTCCTACAAAGAATGTAATGACATATTTTAAAATGTGTTTCTATTAATGAATAAGGCTTCCTCAGGAATAGAGATAAATATATAAGTAAGCGTAAAAACATTTGCCAAAAACAAAGTATTTATCAAAGAAAAAAGACTCCATGTTCTTTCCTAGGTACTTCTCCAAATTATTATAGCATTAATAATGGTGCAAGTACTGCCGTCTAATTGCATTTTGTCTAGTGCCAAACCGAAAATAAGCCAGCAAAGGAGAGAAAAAAGACGTAATATTTATATAGTGCTAAAATATGAATATATCCTTATGGCAGCGTAGGAGGATTACTTCCAAAATTGAGTAGAATTTATATACGCCTTATAAATTTTAAGCTTATAACAGAGAGAAAAATGTCTTTATAGAGAAAAAAACCAAAGTCTTTCCATTCTTATAAACACTTACAAGTGAGGATTTCCAATTTTAATGAAAAAAGCTTCACATTTTTGCTGTGATGGGGAATACTTACCACTTTTTCAGAGAAGGGGAGCTTCATGCCTTGATCATGCAGTAGCTGGTCAAGAAACCCAGAGAGGAGCCATAAACATAACTTAAATGGCTTAACTCAGGAGTCTGTATTTTAAACAGATTTTTCTTCCCAGAAATTCTCCTTTCTGGTCACCTGCCTCCATCAAATGCCTGCTTTACATATCTTCCCTACCTCTTTCATATATCACTTTCCAGAAACTACTGCATTAAATTCTCTGAAGTTCTAACTGCTTCAAAATGTATATCCTGCCCAGGCAATGGTTTTCAAGGTCACTTTCAGTTCTCAGAAACTTCTCTACCCGTCAGTATTAAAAATAACTTCCCATGAGATGCTTGTGTGAGCACCTTGCAGACTATTGCTAGCAATTCCTGAGGTATCAATGTATTTCACAGAACAACTCCCGCAATAAATGCAGGTCTTTTTCATCCAGTTAACCTGTAACTGTATTTGAATATGATATCACAAGTCACCTGGGAGTGAATGTGGGGATTTTCTCATGTGGCGTTTTGTGGAGGAAGAGCACAAGAGCACAAGATGTACAAGTTATTTGTGCAGGGTCTGAGTGCACTGGCCAGGGTCCAGCCCAGCGGGAGGCCGCTGAGTCTTTCCCTTGGATGTGGTGGATCAGGCTCAGCCTCTTCACCTATCAGATCATCCAGCATTGGTGTTTAGCAACAGGCTTTGGATTTAGCGTCTCATTTTTAAATGTCCTAATCTGTGCCTGCTGCCAGCTCAGGAACAGCTTTGGGCACTAGTAACTAAGTATTTAGTAGTATGTAGTACTTACATCTCTCATACATGCAAAGAGAACTGCGAGTCTGAGCCTTTTGGCCCATGCAGGAGCAGGAGGAAATCCTGAAGGGCTTCATGGAAGCTGGTGGCTTCTGTGAGCAGACTCCCTGGATGGAGTCTGGAAAAGATCCTTTCTCACATCAGTTATGAAATGATTTTTGCTCTTCCTGAAGCAATGGAAGGCTGACTATGTACTGCTTGAAACTTCTGAATTTTAATTACATTTCCATGGTGCCACCTTACTGACGCTATGGGGAGGCTGAAGTTTCTAAAGATAAGCACTGGAAGAGTCCAAAGATCTCCTCTATTTCCATTACATAGGAGAAAAGAAAAAGAAAAAAAAATGTCTCTTTCAAGTGTTTCAAATGTGAGAGTTAAAAGCAGTGGACCTAATTTTCCAGAATAGCAGCCCTAGCACCAGTCTGCTGTGTGCAAGTGACACTCGCATAGTTCACATAGCTGAGGCCTAAGTCATTCCTTTCTCCATACAGATCCAGGTCTCCAACAGCCAGGACGGTGTTTCCTTTTACTGGATTTTTTTTTTTGTGCTTGTCCTATGGATTTCCTGTTAAACCACAGTCTTCCAAAACCCCCTTCCAAAACTCCTGGTTGCAAGTGGCATCAATACTTGTCCTTACTGTTGTCAGTCCTGCTGTCATTCCTGTTATATTTCTAGGAGTTTGGAGAGGCTCAGTTCCTGTAGGCAAGGACAGCAGCCTTCGCCTGGTTCCCATGGCTACCAGCTCCTCCATCCCTCCTCCATACAGGGTTTCCAGCTGCTCTCCTCCTCTCCGCCTCCAAAAATCTTTCTCTTATCTTTGGACACTGTAGTTTGAATTTCAGCTTCTTCCTCTTATTCATATTGGCAGGGAAAAACCCAAAAGAGGGCTCTTATAGAGAAATACAGGAAGGTGAAGACCTGCTTGGACTGCGCTGTGCAAGGCCACTACTCACGAGCACATCATACCATCACCTTTGCAAATCTGCCAGATTCTATCTTAAAACAACTCTTGATTTTTCTTTCATTCCTATATACTTTTTTTTTCCTTCTAGTTAGAGGTTTGAGCAAGCATTTCTCTTTTTCTCTGGTTAAGCTGGATAGCATTTTTGGTAGTCCTAAATGAAATAAGTAAAAAGAACCGAAAGTGTTTTGTGTCTTGCTTACAGAATGAAGGACAAGATAGTCCCAAATTATAACATTTTGTCTTAATTCAGGGCAACTTTAACAAAAGCAAGTAATATGAAATATAGCAATAATAAAGTGGAAATTTAATTTCTACTTCCTCTTCCTTCCTTCCCCTGACTAGGCAAGTGTTTCAAGCTCTATTTTGGCAAGTGTTTATATACTTTGTGCAGAATATATCTTTGTTAGTTTTAATACTTGCTTTTCACACACCATATCATCTTCTCTGGTGGAGTTCTCATGGAGTGCTCTTATAGCAGAAGAAAACACCAAAAACAGTCTTTCTGGGCCCAAAATGAGGGTCCCAACCCAGTAGCTGTGTATTCCTTTAGCTCTTATTTCAAAATCTAGCCAGGCATTACTATGTCCACGATATGTTTAGCTTTGATTAACTGATTAAATGTACAAGTAACTGTAAAATGACCAATCTTGCCTTCCTTTAATTGAACAAAGTGTTTGTTGAGCTCTAACCTTCTGGTGAATAACCAAAGCATCTTGTAAAATTTCAAAGTTCTTATTAGTATGTCATATAGACGTAATGTCTCATGGTCCAAATACATGATTTGGGTATAATTTAACAAAGAGAAAGTCAGGAGTTATTCCAAAGGGGATTGGGAGCCTCATGCTGTTGTGCCAATGCCTGTTTCTCCTGAACTGCACAGGGTTGAAGAAAACAAGAGGAAATGTTCTGGTGGTGTAATACCCCTTGCAGCTGATTGAAAGGAGCAACTGCTTTCTTTCTTTTTTTTTTTTTTTTTTTTTTTTTTTTTTTTTTTTTTTTTTTTGCTTTCCTTTCCTTTTTTTCTTAACTAGTGCTGCTTTTGAAAGTAAAAATAGTAGCACTGTATGTAACGCCCTGGGTTTTCTCAGAACTGATGCAAAATTTCAGTTAAACTGAAGAAAAGCAGTCAGATTTAGAGCACTAAAAATTGATTAGCAGATAGAGAAGCTATTTAAAATTAATGATGATGGCAGAGCTTTTTAAATATATGAGTCTTTGGGGACAAATCCCAGGTCATTTTTCAGTCTTGTGTAGGATTCCTATGCGGCGTTCCAGCCTGCTCTTTGCTGGGAGCCTGGACTGGAGCGTCCCTCCCTGGCTCTGCGGTGGTTTTGTTGCACCAAGTGTCTGCCATCACGGTGGGTTAGCTCACCGATGCCTGTGAAGGATTGCTGCCCTAATGACAGTAATAGCAGGGCTGTCTTGTGCCTGCATTTCCCTATGTATGTCTCCTTTGCTTTCTGGTAGGGCTGTATGGTGGAATTTGAGGAATGTGTACATTTGCCTGAGATTTATGGATAACAAAGAGCCAAGCTGGAATAGCTTCTTCATCACATGCTTCCTGCTATGTGCAGATCAGCTTTTTGGCATGTGTGCTATGAGTCTGATGTTTCTGGAAAGCTTCAAAACTCCTGCATATATACTGCACAAGTGATCTCACTAAGCACAGTAAGTATGGCACAATTGGGGTTTCTGTGGGCCATCTGTGCAGCAAACACAACGAATCTGACACTTTCTGTCATCATCAAACATAATATGTTTGCACTACTCAGCACAGGCTTAAATAATGGCCGGTCAAAGTGACTAAAACAAATATAATCAACCCACAATCATCCTCACTCCTTCCGCATTGGGCTCCTCTTCAAGAATCTCTTCTTTCCAAAGCTGAGAATTAAGGTGGGTTTCCTTTGACCAAAGCATAAATTTATCTGACCAGAAATATGCGCTTCTGGGCAATTCATCCCCTCCTGAGCAACATATTAAAATTGGGTCAGATGGATAAACTGCCCTCCTAAGAGTACCCCTGTACTTCTCCCTTGCTTACAAGGAGAGCCAAAGATGACAACCACAAGAGTGGATGTCTACATGATATTTATAATTGGGTGAGAAGCTTCGAAGAAGAAAGTTCCTTCCAAAAGCTTTCGACTGAGTGTAGGTCCCTCTAAAATGCTTCATGCCTTTCCCAACCTTCAGCCTCCACTCCCAGACAAACACAGCCTTGCAGGTCCCACCAACCTCTGCTGCAAGCGTAACAAAATACTGCACAGGGCACTTGCATTCCTGGGCAAAATGAAAGGAAAACAAATGTTTTGAGAGATGATGCAGCTGGTGTGAGCTCTTGAAACAGGGAAGCTAAAGGCTGTGCCTTCAACTGTAATTTTGATGACTCAAAAATTGCCTACCTTCATTTTTAAACTTATAGGTGGGACACAGGCAACAATGGTGCTACTTGTCCCCCAGATTAAAAATAATTTGTCTTCTTTGTGCTAACTTGGCCTAATAACAAAATCAGAGATTTGGAATTTAGCTTGAATATTAAAAGTCTTCCAGTGACTCTTACATTGGCGCTTAAGCAGGATGAATTGGAAGTGAAATATTTCTCTCATAAGCCAAGCGTGTATTAATATCCAACTAAAAACTTAATTGCTCTCCTGAAATGCACATTTACACATTTCAAATCATTAACATCTCCTTTGATACCAACTGCAGTAAACATTTAAAATATGACAGTTTTTCCCAGAGTTTTCATTGCTGTCACATGTAACTCAAAGGGAAACTGCCGATAATTTTGTGCAGATTAATGACCTCTCTTTTATTCCAATTCATTCCAGAAGGTAACCGCAGTAAGTGATCTTGAAAAAAAAAGCTCTGATTCTAGCTCATGCACATGTAGGTTTATCAAGTGGAAAAGAGAGAATCTAAAATTAAATTACGTAGCAGGCATTTCAAAATCTTCTGAGTGCCGCAAGCTACATTTTCATACTGATGAAGAGCAGACTTGCCCCCTGTTATATTTGTGAAACTACACTGAAGCTTTTTATGTTGTAAGTGTGAAAATGAAATTTCAATTTGGATTACTGTGTGTGGTCTAATCTCTACTCAACACAACAGGAAATTTTCAGGCTGAAGAATTAGGAAGAAATCAAATCAGGAGAACTAGTTACCATTTTTTTTCAAGCATATTTTGCTATCAGATGAATGTTAAACCTAGTCTATTCAATTTAGTAACAACTTACCTCCCCTTTAATTGTCCCCTCAGGAATCATTGTTCTATCAGATGGCCTCTTAATAAAAATAATATACCAATAAAGTAATGAATATGCATTAGGAAATGTTTATTTATAAAGGGCTCTCTCCTCAGTAAGCCATTCTGACAAACTCCCCACTCCATAGAGCTCATGAATTAGTAATTAATGAGGCCTTATTTTTAGAGTTCCTGCTGCACTGATAATTTTCCCCATTTCCTCCTGAGCTTAACTGCGATGAAAGTGTGCCCTGTGCTTAACTAGGCAGGCAAAGGCAAGCCCGGCAAGCTGCCACGCTCCAAAGGGAGGAATCGCTCCTCTTAACGCGGCTGGGGTCATCGGCAAGCAGTGTCAAGGCCATTCCCGTGGCTCGCTTGTGAGGGGAGAGCGGGGACCAGGCGCTCTCCGTGCTCTTCACTGCCTCCAGATGCTCTAGGAGGGATTTTGCCTCGCTCAGCAGCTTGTCTCTTCCTCTGGGATGAACAATCCTTGCTCATTTGTTAAATCCTATTCAGCCTGTGAAAAATGGGTCACTTGGGCTGGTGGTGCCACTTCCCCGGTGGGAAGCACACGGCGGGAGCAGGGCTCATACAGGGTCATCTGCTTCTCTCACAGTTTTCTAGTCTCCACCTCTGTGCAATGTTGAGATACTCATAAATATTCAGAGGCCATCCATCAGGCCTGGAGCTTTAGTCTTCTGCGAGCATCGAGCTCTATCACTGAGCTTAATATGTTGATTTTAGGGAACAACTCCTTCTAAAAAAGAATTTAACCTGGCATGTGTTAGACTCATCAGTACTATCCTACATCTCCATGATGTTTTGTACATCTAATCTGTCATGTGTTAATCAAGACCACATCCTACCTTCATGTTTTGCCATAGAGGGGACACAAAAACACTGAGCCTCCCTGGTGCTTAGCTTATCAATGACAGAGTTTTTTGGGTTCTTCTGGGATAGTATTCTCCTCTCTCTTTATCTACTCCATGATGTGTGCACTTTTATGCCTTGACTAAGCTCCTCATGCACAGTGGATTCAGGAAGATAGGAATTGTTCAAAATATTTAAAAATATTGGTACTTTCATAACTGACCTCAAACTGGGGGCCATCATCTCTGTACAGCCATTTGCAGCACAGGCAGTCACACATTTTTCTCCTTTCCTCTGTCCACCGTGTCTCCATTCTGCTGATTTATTGTTTTATTTATTCCATTAAAATCTAATTTATTTCAAAAGTGAAAATTTCTGTATGAGCATTTGTTTTGCTCAGACATTCCCTAACTCCAAAAACATATGAGACGCAGCTGATTAAGGTGGTGATGGGGAAGGAATTTAATTCTCTGTCCTTTTTAAAAAGGAGATTTTTCTTATTTTCAATTGGAAATTGAAGTGTTGTAAAAATATTTCTTAAAGAAGATACTTTGACTTCTACCTTTTTGCTCTGGCGGTAACCTCTAGAATTTAAAATTGTATTTTATGCATTCAAAGAAATATATGGGGTGTAAACTCGTATTGCAATGACTAAACAGCCAAGCTGTGATTGCCTGATAGATCTCGTCACATATCTCCTTCATTCGGTGACACAGTTACAGGAAGAAGAGATGCTGATGGTTTACCCCTGTTCCACAGGAGATAGAGGGAACTGCTGACAGATGTTGACCTTGCAGACCTGCTGCTCTGGAACATGGCCCTTTCCTTTGGGGAAAATAGCTTTGATTAGTTCATTTTCAGGATGTGCCTTAGCGCCCATTCGTTTTGTCTGGTTCTTGACCAAATATAACACTGGTCAAAGAATTTGGAAAAAAAAATGTATTCAGCTTTCTGTTAAATAATTGACAGAGCATTAGTGTTTAGCACTTTTTATAAAATATGTTGGAAGAAGAAAAATAAGCACTCTGCTTTCTATGCAAATATATTATGTTGCTCATATTAAAAATAATATATTTTGCATTTTCAATCGCATTTGAAATTGAGGTTCCCCTTATTCCATTCTGTGATAGGAATAATTTGTGTTTATTTTTGTGCTAGTAATGAATGAAAATCATGTGTAAATTCTATTGCCAGACCAGACAGATTAACAACTGTAAAACCCTACAGCCCTCCAGTTGGTGAATGATTTATTGACGTGACATTCAAATGTGTTTTGCTTCAGCATTAATGACAAGAGTTCCAGAACTTCTGTCACTGAGGTGATAAATGGATCTTTATACATAACAGCCTTGAAAAACTGGGAACTTTGCCATATTTTTTCCCTTCATTTTATTGAAAAGCATATCCCTTAGCATTTACGGGAAGTAGTAACTTCTTTTTTTCATTCTGTAATTATAATACATGACCATTTTGTTTATGAATGGTTAATTACTATTTGACCTAGTGCTATGGGAGGGAGTAGGACAGTGTGCTGGAAAAGCACACTGCAAACAGCTGGTACAGGACTGATTTTTGACCTTGAAAAAGATGACTGGAATAAACCAGCCTCATCAAATGCAATCGTAGGAAAACTGCCATGAACATGAAACTCATTGGCAGCGCATTTCCTATTCTCTCTGGTTTAAGTATATCTATATCAGGTTATAAAAAAGAAAGAAAGAAAGAAATTCCCAAGGATACATTGTTTCTGTACTGAGATAAATACATTAACACACTGAGATAAATATGTTAACACTGAAGTCTATAGTCATTGCAAAAGTATTTATGCAAATGAAAAATAATCACGAAGATGTGAAAGCTGAAGTTCTGATATTCGCAGAAGAATATTCAAGATGTGACCAACAGTGAGTTTCACTCTTATTCAAAGAGCAATCAAATGTACTTTTTATATTAAAAACTTGTGTAGCTCTTACCTCTTCTCCCAGCATCCCTGTGTGTCTGTAAACTGGGCAGGATGGAAGCAGCAAGTGCCCTTAAGTGTAAAGTTTAAAAGTAACAGAAAGTTAAGGGAACTGTGATGTGCCCCAAAAATGTTTAATGAGGACTTGTTCATCAGTTGAGTGAAATCTATTGGAGATTTTTTTTTGTCGGTTTTAGTCCTTTTCCCCTCCTTCATAACAGTAGCACAGCAAAAGCTTTATTAGCAACTTTTCCACAGAGATCTGCCTTCTGTGTGGATAATGCTGATTAAAATCATATCTGCTATATTTCTGAATGTGCATTTGTTCTAGAAAACGAGGGCTGCTGCTCAGGCAATTAGTTTTCAGTGTAAAACTATCTGCTATGTATCCCATGAGCTTTATTCCATGTGAAAGATTAAATGTCATTTTCCCAAGTTTCTCTAGACTTCCCAAGTCTCATAGGAAAGACTCCTACTGTTTCATAGTGCAGAATGAATTTTAAGTGTAAGGTCAGCATTAGGTATGAGGGAAATATGAGCTGTTTTATACCAGAACAGAACCACAGGACTTACAAAACACTGATAAAGTTTCAGTACTGTGAGAAAAATGTCAATGTATTTTTTATTTTTATGAAACACCTGATAAAGACCAAAATACACTCAGAATAGAGATTAAAGTAAAGTTTCTATTACACTGCTCCCTGGCATTTTATCAAATTGGCGGGATGTGGACAACATGGAGTATTACTGATCTCCATCCCATACTCAGGCCCTCCAAGAGGTTGCCTGCAAGGTTCTACAAGAGTGAACAGATTTGTTTTGCTAATTTGTCAGTATTCCTGGGGTAGACCAGAGACGTAATGAGGCTGTAAAGTAACATATTTTGAAAATATGCAATACCTTACCTTTCTAGCAGGCTGTATTTCCCATCACTGTCTCCTCTTGTCTTGTTCTGAGGTGATCATGATATATTTGTGACTGCACATGGTCCCCATGAAAGTTTCACAGTCTTTTCTAGCCTCCTACTACTTGTTTTCAGGGTAGAGAGCAGGTGGAGAAGCAGTCTTAGGCAGTAGCTAGGTTTAGGATATGAAATAACAGCATACATTAGTGACTTGGAAAGAGGAGTGATGAAGAGAAATGGGAAAAACATGAGTTAAAATGACTTAGGGGAACTGAAGAGCTGAGGAGGAATTCAGACCTATATTATTTAGATGAATAATGGTAAGTGAATTTCAGTGCTAATCAATATAAAATTATGTTTGCTGAAGAGAAATCCTAAGTTAATTTTAGCAGACCAACAAAGAGGCCGTGTTCCTATCATGGCTCCATTAAGGCCACTGCTAAATGCAGTCAAAGCAAGAAATGATGACGTGGAGATTAGAATGGGAGGATGAACAGGACAGATGTTAGAGTGTTTTAACCAAGTATGAAGCCCCATCTATAGTATAACAAACACTTCTGGGTACTGCAAAGAGCAAGAAATTCAGAAGAGTGGTGAAATGAACAGCAGGCAGCGTGGAAGTCACTGCTGCAGGCAGATGCTGAAACCAAGAGTTTAATAATACTCGCAAGGAGTCATAAAGAATGGGAACAGTTTTCCTAAACAGCTAGAAAATCTCATGCACAAGACAGTCTCCACTGGGCATAATGATGAGGAATATTCACCTCACTTGTACTGAGGTAGTAGTTTAGGATACTGGACTGTGCTTTTAGTATAATGACTCTTATACAGTTATGTTAATAGAAAATTAAATAGGAAAGAATGGGAAGAACAACTAGCATCCTTGCTTATAAATTTCCTCCCAAAACTCCTGCTTCATATTTTTTTTGTTAAGACCTCCTTTGAATTTCAATGGAAAGTTATTACGAACATGCTTTCTTTGTGTCTGTTCAGCCATAAATCAAAAAAGAAACTTTCCATCAAAAGATCAGCATGAGACCAACCTCTGAACACTAACCTTGAAAAAGTAGTTCTGTGCTGCTGCAAAATTAGACTCCTCTGTGGCTCTGTCTGAATAAGTTGTTAACACTCACCCTTTTCCCGGCACTAACAACAACAACAAAAATTGCTATTTACTGTTCCTATTTAGTATTTACAAAACATGTGGTTAGTCAGCACCCTGCCTTGAGAAGATTTTTCAGATTGCATCTGTACCATGAAAACAAAAGTTAGAAATACATCATAGTTAATAAGCCATAAAGATCTATTTGAAATAGTACTTTCGAGATGTGATTTGAACATAATGATAGAGAGCACCTGATGTGCAAAAAGTCCTAGACTCAAGAAAAAACATGATAAAAATAATGATAGAGGAAGGGAAGTGCTGACATATTTTCTTTCTATGAACACTTCAGAGGCTAAGTTATCTAATTATACTTCCATTGTTACTAAAAGCCAAATAGTATCTGTTTCCAATGAACTTTCCTTCCCAGGGTCCAATGAAACTTTTGACACCACAGACAGATTCAGTGTGGGATTTGGAAAGTGTTCACTATCATCAAGTATTGTCTAAAATCTAATGAGTTTGAACCCGCTATTCCAGGCTCTGGAATAAGCCAGGAAAAGCCCTGTGCTTGACCAAGTGTCCTGTGATGGGGAATTTATGCTGACCAGAAGTATCAGCTTCTTAATTTTGAAAGACTGGAGTGACCCTAGCTTAGTTATTGAAAGCAATACTTTGCTTTTTAATTTGAATATCCAATTTTAACATCTAACATCTAATATGTAGGAGCAGGCTGTGAACTGTGAGCCCAGAGCTAATATTGATCACTTCTTTCTCAGAACTAGGACAAGTAGAGAGAGGGTTAAAGAACCAACTATCCATCTCTCTCAGCATCTCCTATGCACAAGAGGAGGTATCTCCACAGGCAGTGTGCTGTCTGTCCTGACTTGCACTCTAAGTGCTGCTTTTGCACTGCGGATTGAGCTGCTGTGTCCAACCCTGGGCAGCAGTTTCTTCTCTGGGAGGCAGGGACTTCCTGGCAGCGCAGCACTGCCTCAGAGGCACGTCTGCATTTCGTCCCTGAACTGAGGTGGAGAGAACCCATGCGGAGCCTGCCATTTATCTGGGCTCTCAAGAACCATCTAAATAAACAATAATGTAAGCGGAAGAAAAAGTCAACATAGTATCATTGCATTTTTCTACCAAACTGGGATATGAAGACTTTGTAGTCCATGAACAGTCTGAGAAACCAGAAGAAAATATTAGATCATTTGGTACAACTTTCAGGATAATGCATTTCAGAAAAAAAAAAAAAAACTCAGTGATTTTTGCATAAACATCAGAACTTCTGTTCTTGACACACGGGAAGAGAGCCAGTCTTAATGTGTTCACTGCGTCCAGTGGCAATCCGGTGACTAATTATCCACCCTTGCTGCTAGGAATGTGCTATTTCTGGTTTGATTTTGTTTAGGTTCTGCTCCTGTTTCATCAGCCTTTTTCCTTTCCTTTTTTTTAAAAAAAAAAAAAAAATTAAAGGGCCAGCCACAGTCAGTAATCTTCCTGTGTTAGCCTGTGACTCAACCCTTACTTAGCCAAATTAAGATTGAGCACTTTGAATTTAAATATCTAAGTGAGACTTTCCAGAGTACAAATCATTCTTGCTACTATTTCTGAACATTTTTCTATTTGTTGGTTTCTTCGCATCTCCAGTACAGATTCTGTGCTCCAGTGATGGTCTTTACTATCCCTCTCTGCTTTAGCTACCTATTAATATTGCCTATCCATCAGCAGATTTCACTTGTCAGGATGAACATCTTTTCTTTAGTCTATGATGATCTCCCATGCACTGTGATGGCCAAACGCAGTGAGCAAGATGGCCCACCTGGTCTAGCAGCTCCTGGTACTGAGTTTGGTGGAGCAGTTGGTGAAGAACTGGTGGGAAGTGGTGGGAAGGAATGGCTGGAAAATAGTTCTGGGATGTAGAGGGACAGGAGCTGCTCCCACTGGAGGATGGCTGGAGATGGTTTCCTGTTGGCATAGGGTAGGGTGATTTACTGCCTGGGATGTCTGCAAGCTGCGTACAAATGTGCCATGGGTTCTACTGCCTCTTGAAGCCTGGAGAAGAAAGCAGAACACCAGGGCACATCTTTTCTCTCTCTCATTTTCTTTGTAGTTCCTTCCAGTTCAAATCCATGTGACACACATTTTTCATTCTTCTGTCTGGGGCAATTACCTTGTTCTTAGAGGTGCAAGCTGTACGTCCTGAGCAACTGCTGCAGAAAGCCAGCCTTCCACAGGACAAATCAACATCTTTTAACTCTGTTGTAAAATTTCTGTCTGATGTGTATTGACAAGGTATGTGAACTCCTCGTGTTTTTAAGAGAAAAAGGAAAATGCTACAATGTTTTAAGTAAATACATATCAGTTACTACTGTAAAATGCTCTGTATTGGAATTGGGGCTCCTTTAAAGAGCATAAGTTCTTTCTCTTTCTGCACATTACCTTTGTTTTATTATTCTTAATGAGATTATTCAAAAATGTTTAACAGATGTTTTCTTCACACATATTTCAACCTACTGCTTAGCTAAAAGAGATTTAAAGGAATGAGACATGAGTTGTCACATAACCTCAGGTGTGGGGATAATGGGATATCTAAGTCACCTCATATTATTTCTATGTCAGGATTGGATGAATCCAATCAGATTGGATTAGATGTAAGCAGAGGGAAATATATCCAAGAGATTCAAGATAGCCTCTGAGGTCATTAGAACTGAGGAGTACCTAAGTAGTAATTTCACTCTATGTTATCTGCATCTTTAGGCTTGAAAGTATTGCTGAATTTGGCTGTATGTGCCTAAGCCAATTTTGAAAAAGTAGATTAGGCTCCTAATTTTGAAATCTGAATGACATCAGAGTGAATTAGGCTCTCAAATCTGGCTCGGGTCTGTTCAGTATTTATGTCATGACTGCAAGCCAGCCCAAGGCAGCCATAGCCATGCCTCTGCAAGAAACTGTAACTGCTCATTTTGCACTGAAGATGTTTCCTAAACATTCAATATATCCAGTAATGAAATATAGTAAAGTATTTATATGCTGCTATGATTAACATGGACAGTCTTAATTAATAAGTCACAACTTCTTATTAGGTCCCTACTCACTAAGTGGCGTGCAACTCAGTTTAAAGGAAATTGTCAGGCAAAGCTCTAGCGAGTGCTTTAGAAAGGCCGTAATGGCTGCACTGCAATTAATGAAGTGTTAGAGATAATCCATTGCCATCTGTCTTTATTTTGCTAAGCCACTCAACTAGAGACCATATTTGAGCCGAGGAAAGAAAAAAGTCCAGAGCTCGAAGAATACTGCAAATCAGTATTCGGGACCATTTGTCCCAGCTCTGAACAGCTGTTCGGTGTGCTCGTGCTCCTACCTCCTCGCTATTCATGATCATTCTCACAAACAAGGTTTTAC
>NW_010589697.1:262360-289424 GCF_000705375.1 Tinamus guttatus
ACCAGAAATATGTCAAAAACATATCCTGTTATGTTTGGGGTGCAGTGAAAGATCATAATTAGTTGGCTTATAGTTTTAATGAGCAATGATTTCCTGTGTCTCTGACAGATATGGAGAAAAAAAAACATCTGTAACATTCATGTCAATGTTGTATCTACATGTCTTAGTCAGTCAAACATGGGAAAAGACAGGGGAAGTATTTTGAAATAGTGCCAGCAAATGGATATTAGGTTATTACTTTAATTGATTACATCAGCAAATATACAGAAGTATCACTTACTCGACAAGTTTCTCTTGGTTAGTCTCTGATAGTGGATTTCAGTTCACATAAACAGAATTTCTAGAGCTTCCTGAGGAAAGAAATATTAGGAACAGACATTCCATTTATCATCCTTAGGCCAGTGGGGACACTGAATATTTTAACTAAGTTTTGACAAATTGAGTGCAAGTCAGTGATCTAGGAATGAAGTTCTGGAAACCATTGGCGATACATTTGCAAAAACAAGTAGGAAATTCAATATGTTAGGAGCCAGATGGAAGGAGCATGCCAGCATCACACAGAGAGAAACTTACACTGGAGAGAGGGAATAAAATGCAGTTGTAATTACAGAAAGAAATCTTGGCTGCACAGAAGGATATTTTGCCATGGATTTTGGAGAGAGCAGGATTTCATCGAGAGCACTCAGGAGTGAACAATGCTAACAGTGTGCTAGGATGGATCTCTAAGACAGATGCAGGTATAAGCTGAAGGACAGATGCCCCAAAGTGAGCAGTGATACTTCTGGAATAAGAATAGTTTCTCTGAACAAAGGATTTCATACATATTTTGGTAAGGGCATTTTTATGCTCCATAGTATAGTTTGTCAAAAGATCTTTCAAAAAAATACTATTTTTCTTCATTTTCAGTGGCTTCAAGCTGGTTTACATGAAAGAAAGGAAGAATTCAACACTTGAATAAGTACCTGCTTGCTGTAGAAGAGTTTGGCATCTGTCTTATGCATGAGTGTAGTTGAGTGTAGTTGCACTAAGTGCTGATCCCTAGCAAAGAAGTTTCACATGAACATAAAAATTGACAGCCTTGCTAACTTTGTACGGTGCTGCGATGTATCACTGACTCTGAAGAAGAGCAGCCTTACTGCTCTTTCCTTCCAAACATGTCAGCAAATCCTGAGCACACACTTCTGTTAGTTAAGTGTCCCAATGACACACTGCTAAAAAAGCCACTACTGGCCTTAATACAATACAAAGGGCTTTTTTTTTCAAAGTATTTTTAAAAAGAGTAGGAAACGTTCTCATTTTACTTGTTGTGTAGATCTATTTTGCTGAATGCAAAGCTGTAAAAGGAACTACGCAGACACAGGACGTATTCTGCCAGTGGCAAAACTAACATTACAAAACTCTCTGGCACATGAACAGGACCGTGTTTTTAATAACACGCAAAGTACTAAGGGCACATTCCACTCATTCTGGATGACCTTGGCACTCCAGCACTTCAGAGAGGTGAAATGACAACAATTTTGTGATTCAAGTGCTCCAGGGACTGTGCTTGCCCAGGGTGGCACTTCATGAAGAGGAGGGACCTTAGCATAACTTCACGTACTGCTCCCTGGTCTGCTGGTAGCGCTGTGGGCACTAACGTGGCCAGACAGTTCTCAGTTACGCAAGTTAGTGCCTGTAGTTTATGTGACAGTCAAGAAAGCAGCCAGAACAGCTGGTGACAGTCACAGGTCTCAGCTGCTAAGTGTATTAACTAAGTGAGGTGACAGCAGGAGACCTCTGAGGGCCTGGACCTTTGCCTCCACCTGAGATCCGTGTAAGTCTAGTGAAGCTGGTGTCAGCTCCTATGTGGACTCAGAATTTGAAAGCTTCCTTCTTCTAAGTGCATCATTAGAAATGGAGGAAATTTGGCAACCCTTGAGACACTTTTTGAAAGCATGTGAATTTTTTAACATTCACATTTCCATTCCAATCCTGGAAAATCAAGACGAGAAAAAAAAAAAAAACTATATTTTACTTGGTATTAGAAGGTTTTGAATCCAGAAATGCAAGGGGCACTGAAAATAAATCCTTGATGAAAGAGCAGGTCTGACTCTGCCAGAACCTCAGCCAAGGTTCAGTGCAGCTGCAGCTCAACAAGGCAGTGGGGCCAGCAAGTCTCTGCTTATCCCTATCAGTCTGGCTGCTCAAAATGTCAGTGCTGTTCGCTGCCATGGGATTATACACTGAGGAGAAAGGGGAAATAAACTTGTTCTCTGGAATGCAAAAGAGGAATATCTTTGCTGCCCAGCCTCACATTTTTGAACCTTGGCTCTGCTGACATCAGCAGCCGATCGCTGAATCATCTTCTCCTTTGCTGTTGCCTTGGCTCTCAAAAAGGAAAAACAAAACCAAAAACAGCCCAGTAAAACAAGTAAGATGCATCTGAGCTTTAAAAGAACTACCTCTTATATGCCAGGAACTGAAGGGCCGCTAAAAGACACAGTAAAATTAAAGTATTGATCTCCCAATCAAGAACAGTGACAAATTTAACTATGGCTTGGGATAGGTTTGCTGTCCTATACCTGAGTGAAATGTATTCGCACAGGAAAGCCCAGAAAGGAGGAGTCTGTATGTTCTGACTTCTACCCAAATTTTCAGATTATATGTGGTTCTGCTAAAGTCAGTGCTAAAATTACCACTGAGCATGACGGAGGCACATGTTAATTCTGAATAAGGCCATGCCACACAGATCTTTGCAGGAGTCTGAATATATTTTGGATAAAATTTAAGTGCATTGTCCAAAGCTGATGAAATCTCTGGCTTGGAAGTCCTTGCTCCTCTCCACTGACGGTGTTCCAGATCAGGAACGGGCAAACAGGTTAAAATAGGGTTCCTCTCCCCCCTCCCTCTGTGTGCAATGAACGTAAACATCTTCTGCCACTCTGAGAGCTTCTGTTGTTTTGATGCACTTATTGCAGCCAAAGATAGAAATGGAAGTTCCAGAATTACACAGAAAGAATAGCAGGCACACACAGACACACACAAATACTTGTGGGCTCTCTGCTACGGCGCCAGACCGCAGCAGCAGGACGGGGCCAGTCAGCAGTTCAGATTTTGAGCCCAATTCTGACCTCGTTTACATAAGGTTTCTAGTGGGATTATTTGATTAACTTGAAGAGATAATGCTTCTGTTTATCAAAGGAGGATACCACACTTAGGCTTGAAAGATCTATGCAACTTAAATAGGCAAATTAAAACTTTCTGTTTTAACAAATATATTTTTTTTAGCTTATTGTTGGCATTTTTTTAAGTAGCAAGATGCAATGTTACTGACACTGTTCATTAAAGTTTACAAAAGGATATAGGCTCAGTCCATTTCATGGTTTTGAGGCATTTCATTTAGTGATAGTGAAATAGGCATGAAATTTAATAATGAATATAATTTTTAGGTTTGCTATTCATTTATCGCAATTAAAGAGATGCATTTTCATATTATCACTTCAGCGAATAAGGACCTCCTTCTAACATAAAGATCAATTAAGAAAACTTTTTTTGGAGGGGGGGAGAGTACTCTTTTAAATAAAATATTCATATTTCAGAATGATAGGATCAGTCTTCTTCTCCCAGGCTGTCCTACTGCTGGGATGTCAGGACTGCTCCTAAGTAACCTTAGCCCTGCACTCCTGGTCTCTGCAGGCTGTAAGGTTCTTCCAAAGGTTGTTTTGAGCAAATATGGTGGAACAAGCCATGGGCAGCAGCAGTGAGACAGGGCCCCCAGAAAGTTGTGCCTGATGATATAAATCCCACCATGCAGAGGCTATCACAGGGCAGGTAGATAAGAGGAGATTTGACTGCTTGCTCTCGCTGCTGAAATCTCTGCTCCATCTCTCATCCACCCCTGCTCCTGATCCCCTCCCATCCCTGTGCTCTGCTCTCTCTGCTGGGTTGGCTTTGGCACCAAGATAATACTCACTAGGGCCCCAAAAATCTATTCAGATTTTTCCTAAGTTAGTTTTCTGCTGGTTTGGTGAGTTGAATCCGCTCACTGGGAGGTCATTGCAAGGGTAGGGAGGAGGAGGAGGAGGGAGAAGGGCTGTCCCAGGCAGAAGCACCATACTCGGGCCAGCTTGGATTATTCCTTTTGACTTGGCTCATATAAAATTAAGATAAAATTAAGGAAAGCTCTTTGATGCTTTCAAGATCTACTTATCCACCACCTTAATATGTAGCTAAGGAACAACTTACACATGCATTTTCCAATCACTTTGTACATATTTTAGTGCTAGCACTCGCATTTTCACACCTTGGTTTCACCAGCCTTCAACATGAGACAGAGAAAAGAGAATTCCCAGCGCCTGCCAGGTGTGAGGCATTCCATATGGGCATCTTCTTTATTGGGATCCATTCAGTAGGAGCTGTTAACTTCCTTGGGAGTCAATCTGCAGAACCTCTGGGGCAGCCTAGAACAAAGAAGGATTGATCAAAAAATAGACACAGCAGTTGCTTACTTGCTGTTGTGGTCTGAATAAGAGGAGAATGGTAATGGGTCATTTAAACAAGCCTGCTTTATTGTTTTTGTACTAACAAGATTTCTATGACACTGCAGAAGGGGAACATTGAAAGGTCCAGTAAAGTTTCTTGCCCCTTAGTGTAAAATTTCACTAACTTCCTCCAGGCAAAAGCAATCTGCTGACTAGCAGAATCTGTGCTTTTTTGCTGTGAATGAAATTGTGCTCCCTCCCACATTTAACAAAGGGAGTTGTAGGAGGAATTGCTTTCAGGATATGTATGAGTGTGCTTCTGTGTAACACTATATATGCATGCAGGTGCATATCCAAAAATATGTTTATATAGATGTATGTGCATATATTTATAACTCTGTTTTTTACACTCATATATATTTATATATATTTGTCCGTATGTGTGTATATATATGTTTATATATTTATATACACACATAAGCATATAAACCAGATAATAACTAGAACAGGCCAAAGTTGTAAGGGAATGAAAGCTAAAAGGGAAGGGTGTACATTCATGATACTATAATCTTTACTTAGGTCATATGTGTTGACAACAGGGAAAGCATTGCTTTGTCAGTCTACGTCTGCAAGAGACAAATGCATTCTGTTTAGTACCATCTGCCCCTTTACTGAGATTAAGGCACGCAGGATAGGTCACGCCAGGATTTTTTATCAGGGCTATCATACATAACACAAGTGAAGCTGTTCCACATTTGGTAGGTGGAACAGCTGGAGATAGTGCTAAAGTTCAACAGGAGCAGTGGTAGACCCAGAAACACAACCTATGAGCAAAGATTGCAAGATTTCACTTTGTTCTAGGAAAGAAAATATTCAGGGAAGACAAAGCGATAGCTTTCAAGTAAAAGCAAAAAGAGGAAGGGAATAAACTGTCTACAACCACTGTGAACCAGGGAAGAAAGAATAAAAGCAGATTATATCAAGCAAGATTTTGGCTGGAGAATAAGAAATGTCTCTGCTAGGAGCAAGTACCTAAGTTTGGGCCTACTAAGGGAAGTGATGGGATTGCCAGCAGTAAGCTTTTTAAGAATAAAGAGAAACTGTCAGGAATATCCAAGATTTGTCCTATAGTGCAGATGAGTGGAAGAATTAAGGCTTGTGAGGGGTTTATTTTGTGATTTTATGATAGTGTTCAAGCTTGTTTGTCTGTTCCACTGCTTGTTGACTGGAAAACTGAATTGCAACGTATCAGGTACTTTAGGGTCCACTAGGGAAACACAAAGATCTCTGAGGCTGATAAATCTGATACACAAGTCTAATGCACCCAGGCAAGAAAAAAAACAGTTCAGAAGCAGATCTTTTCAGTTTATTCTTTATGATGGTTAGAGGCACCAAAGTTACAGTGTACATGCAAAGGGGGCAAATGGTCCTTTATTTCCTGAAACACACAGAAATGAGTGAAAATAAATGTTCTGCATTAGGCTTGAGCTTGTCAAATCCAGGAAATTGAGAGTTAATCTTTTCAGTCTTTCCCACAACTGGGAAGCCACTGTGCTTGGTACTTGATGCATAGCTTGAATTTTTGCATATTTTAAGTAATTTAGAAGATTTAGGAAGACTTTTTATGAATAACAGCAACATTCTGCCTTATTAGGAATAAATACCAGTGACTTTAACATACATAAGAGGTGAAGTTTGTATCAAAAAGGGGCATGCAAAAATAGATGTGCAAATGGATGCAGAATCATCTCAAGCATACTAAAATATGCTATGTTTTATCTCCAACTCAGCCCTCTCCCCACTGACCCTCATTTCCAAAAGACTAGTCTATGCTGCAAAACCAGAAAACCAAGTACTGCAAAATATTCCTTGGACCATCTTGGATGTGTTAGCTCAAAGACTGTTGATGACTTCAGTGAATTTGAATCTTATGAATGACTGATTACAGCACATATGGGGAATGTTACCAACAACATGATTTATTTTTCTGCTTTAGGAGTGGGCAGAATCTTTGCATCTTTGCATCTATGCATCTTTGAAAATAAACGCATTATTTTATCATAACTTTTTAGCCATTCAACATTTATATCATATTTTTGACAGTCTGGATAATGCAAGAGTAAGGAAGAGGTTTAGACACACGAAATAATAAGTCCCATCAACCCTTCTCCATGGAATGCCCACAGATTTCTCATGAGATTAGACTTCTAACCTTGGAGCCTTCCATTTAGAGTTCTTGCAGGAGAGAAAAAAAAAAGGGAAAAGAAGAACCTGAGTGTCATAAAAATAGAACAACAGAGAACACAAGTTTCCTAGAAGTGTAGATGTTAAATGTGCTCCACATGAATGCAGCAGCACCGACAGACAGTGATACTGACTGGGTATGTGACCCAGATCTTAGAAAGTAATAGGCACTGTTGAAGGGTAGCAAGAGCGGGGCTGCTCCACAGCAGGAACGAGCTGGGAGCTGAGGGTAACCCCACACAGGCAGTGCCCTCACCAACCAGAGCACAGTCCTGCAGCATCTGACCAAAGTCAGCAGAGGCAGGTGCTGGTAATAGGGTCCATCAATAGCAAGGGATGAAGCAGGTCTGGAGTCCCTCCAGGGAGCCCAGTCAACAGCAGAAGGAGACGAGGCTAGAAACAAGACTGGAAACAAGACTGCAAGACAGATCTATAGGTCTAAAGTCCTGTTAAGTGATAGGGACAGAGACAGAGACAAGCCTGAGCTTAGATAGGCTCTTGGCCCCATCAGTAGAGAGAGTGGATAGGTGATGTCATTAAGCCTATTGATGCAGTCAGGCCCTGATATACATGTAAATACAATTAAGGATATAGGCTACCAGGTGATTGCATGGTTGTGTGAAATGGCGGCCAATATTTGGAGAGCTTTATTTAGCACTATTCTCCACCTCAATCTTGAGAAATTTTAACAAAATGAAGATTTGCTTTTTGGGGAAAATAATTTCCTTGTGGGGTTCATTAGTCCTTTCAAAATATTCTCTTTCTAAAGGAAGGCTCCTTCAACAATCATATTACATGATTAGATTAATTAGTAGAGACTCATCCTCCTTTAGAACTCAAGTCTTGTCCAATTACCAAAACAGATTTTTATCTAGAGAAACTTATTACTGTGTAATACAAAGAGGGAGGTCATGTGGTGTTGTAAAGACTAATGCAGGAGTTAGAAGTAGTAAGTGCTGCTTGTAATTTCATAGCCCAGTTCTGACCAAAAGCAATGGCAGATAAAGAGAAATATATAAAGCAAACAGATTAAAGTTAGTGGATTTTGCAGCTGGACTGAACATTCAGACAGTGTTTTCTTAGCTTTTTCCACTTGTTGAATCAAGTTGGCCTCCCGTGAACATTTTTGAAAAAAAAGGCAAGACAAAATGAAGATTATTAATCAACATGCTGTATTCCTTAACTTGACAGAACAAAATTAGACTTAGATTGATTGCCTAACACTCAGATTCAAGCTTACACACTGTGTTGCTTTGTCTTCTAATCACAGAGATCAAATGGTGGAACATGTTCTTGCACAGACAGTGAGTTATGCACCAAGTTCCCCTTCAGGAGTCCTCTCTTGGGGATTATGGTACCAACTCACCCCATCTAGACACCAGCCTTATCCCTTTCAAAATTCAAATATTGGTTAAAAGTAACAAGATGGTTCATGACCTCATCCTTCTACAAGAATCACAAAAGATCCCTAAACAATGAATAAACTGGTAGAAATACAGTGACCTGAATATTGAGAAAATGGAAAGTTAGCTAGGTTTATGGCAAATCCTATGCTATAAATTCAGTTGTTTCATTTTTCATATTTTTTCATACAGGAAGTTGACTGTTGTGTATGCTGTGACTGCTGCAATTGGAGAAAAACAAAAGAGGAAGTTTTACATCAGTAGAACCTCAGTATAGGTGCTGTGGCAACTGCCAAGATTCTCAGCAGTTGGCTATGAACCTAACTGGAAGCTGTGGCTCAGAAGCTGGACATTTGAAATAATTTATGTGTTATAGCACAGGTAGGTTTCAATCTGACATTTCAAGTAAACTGTCTTCAGCATTATAAAATTAGTTAGGGTATCTTATGTTGTCTTCATTCCATGGAGGAAGCTTAGAAGGGCTGTAGCTTGTGACCCTACATCTCCTCAGGTACCTCATATTTTAGCTAAAAAACTCTATTGTCACATCACAGTCTAGCTGTGGACATCACAGCCTTGAGAACCAATGAAGAGATGGCTGTAGAGGAGTTGCAGGGGATTGCAACTTACCATCAGAGATTTCTTTCTTCTGGAAAGAAATCTAGGGTGCATTAAGAGGAGCGTCTCCAGCAGGTCGAGGGAGGTGATCCTGCCCCTCTACTTAGCCCTAGTGAGGCCACATCTGAGTATTGTGTCCAGTTCTGGGCTCCACAGTATAAGAGGGATGTGGAGCTGCTAGAGAGAGTCCGGCTCAGGGCCACAAGGATGATCAGGGGCCTGGAACATCTGCCCTATGAGGAGAGGCTGAGGGAGCTGGGCCTGTTCAGCCTGGAGAAGAGAAGGCTGAGAGGGGATCTGATCAGTGTCTATACCTCAAGGGAGGGAGTGCAGAGGATGTTGCTGGTCTCTTTTCAGTGGTGGCCACTGACAGAACTAGAGGAAATGGCCTCAAACTGAAGCACCAAAAGTTCCACAGGAACTTAAGAAAAAATTTTTAACAGTGAGAGCGACAGAGCACTGGAACAGGCTGGCCAGAGAAATTCTGCAAAGGGCCAAGTGGGAGAAGTGTCCTGGCTGGCCACTCTCCCTTCAAGTCTAATCTTTCTTCTACACAAGCCAGGGATTGCAGAGTCCAAGTGTGGTGTGGGAGTGATGTTGCAGGAGTAGCAGAGCCCCTCTGTTCAAAGGAAAGATCTATAGGGATGAAACTGTCTTTCCGTGTGGCCATTTTCCATATGGGACAAATTTCTAGCTAGATTGAGCTAAAAGTATATGGTACATATTTCATCTGAATTGTCCTTTGATTAAATCACAGGGAAAAATAACCCTCCAAAGAACAAGCATAAACTGTCAGCAGCTATTTTCTGATTTTCTGTGACAGTAAGACCCTGCTCTGTGACAGATACTTCCCTCTCTATAGTAGACTGTGAACATAGAAGGAGAAGGCATTTGAAGCGGGTTCAGAAGCATGTCTTACTAAAAAAAAAAAAAAGATACCTGAGAGATTGTTTTTGTTTATTTGCATAGAAGGAGAAGGAAGCAACACTTCTATCTAAGGAGGCAAGAAGTCTGTTTCACACCAGCGGCCAAAGTTGTCATTTCCCCTGAGTAGCTGAGATCGCCTAGAAATGCTGCAGGACAACAGCCTGTTCACACATCTTGGGCTGGAGCTCCTCGTTGGTGGCAGAGCACTCAGTGGGAATCCGAGCTGCTCCCACGGTCTGTTTTCATGCTCTCTTTCATCACTGCTGAGTCCTTGACTTCTCACCAGGCTCCGTGGGCACCTCAGCATGCGCTTGCCTGGCACTAAGCAACAGGGTGTGTAAACAGGGGCAGGCTTGGTGGTTGTAAGCTGCCTCCTGGACTTTGTGACCACCCATGTGGCTGCACCAGCATGAACCCCTCATTTGGATTCAGTCATGCTGGCAAAACTCTTGTTGCCCGGACGGCTTAAATCACCTGGGGCAAACTAACTATTCTGCCAGGGTAATCTCGCTTGAAATTTGGGATGTTCTGACAATGTTCCCTAATGCCATAGATGGCAAATTTCACATACAGACTTGGGCCTGAGGGTTTCTTTTCCAGCAGAAATGTAAAGCATGATGTAAAGCAGATATAAATGTATAGGAAGATGAGGTTTGCTCTACAACTCACAGTTTCCCAGTACAAAAGAATGCCATAGCCTACCTGGCTGTAGAGATGCATGATGGACTGGTATAGCTTGCTCCTCTACAAGTCAATAGACTAATATAGATATGTCACTTTAGGATAACTATATAGGCACCAAGACCATGATATTGTGAAATATGTATAGTGAATGAAATTTCAGGTATAGAAGAACAGATAAAAGTAGCAATTATACCTGTCTTCTGTATCAGCTTCTGTAGACCCCACTCCATGCCCAAGGTGCTTTCTAGTTGCTTGGTTCCAAGCTCCAAACCCATTGATCTCACTCACCAGCTGAAAGTGATGTGTTCAGCATTTTGGGTAATGCTCACTGTGGGTCATGTTTGTCTGTTCTGATTTGATAGCAGCCAAGGAAGCACCATTCTGGGCTGGATGATATGGTGGAGATTTCAAAACCCACAATATCTTCTCCTCTTTCCTCCCTGATCTCATGCTTAATGTACTCCTTAAAACTAGGAGTGCCAGTCTTCTATTGCACATGGTCTTACCTCAGGATATACTGGGTCTGAGGTCACCTTCTCCCTACCCATTTCCTCCTGCAGCTGTTTTGCAATGGCTGTGATTACCTCATCTAGTGCTACCATCACCACTGTATATATTCTGGAGAATAATTTGGGGTCCTAAAGGTGTACACGTTATTATTTTACAAGAAGAAATCTTCACTGCAAAATTTGACCCTGGGCAGGTAGGGTCAAGGGTCTAGGGCAGCTAGAATATTTCATAGTGCAGATGTGTTGTCATAAAACTATTCCTTAACGTTTGTAAGTTGGATGAGTTGAACATTTGAAAATATTAATATGCATACTTGCAGTGAATCCCTCTGTCCTACAATTTGAAGGCAAGTTACGAATAATTAAGAATATAAGTTGATAGACCACTTTTAATTTAATTTTACCAGTGCCCATTAAAGAAGCTAGTAATTTTCATGAAAGTCTTAAATAGAATAGAAGACAAACAAATCAAAACAACTTTGACATTTAATAAAAATCGATTATAAGTATTGATTTTTACCTTGTTTTTATTGCTGCTTTCATAGTCCTTTAGAAGTCTTATGCTATCTTGCTGACTTTTAAATCAACAGATAATTGGAAGGCCATGAAGTTCTCAGTGGCAATGACTGCCAGGTATCCATTTAAATGGATGACTGCTGGACAGCAAGGCCTCACATTGCATTCCTTTCTTAAAATATTTGTGCTATTTTTTTAATATATATATTCCTGATAATTAAGTATGTCAATATTGAGGCAAAGTGCTACAGGGCAAATTTTTGATATCACATGGTACTCCGCAAAAGGAAAAAGAATCAAAACAAGCAAAGATCTCTCCGTTCTGTGATGGGCTGCATCAGCTCAGCTGCCACTTTCATGCCAAGATCTCCATGCTGAATTGGTGTCTGAATGATGATGCCATAAGGCCTGAGACATTCTTATTCCCATTTAGTAGGTCTTGCTCTTCAAAAAGACACTGAAATCTAAAACATAACTGGGGATACAGAAAATTGCCCTTACATGCCTGAATGACCTTTCAGATTGTAAGAAAGGGATTTTAAAATTTCCACTACTTAAAATGGTGACCAATGCATTTCAGAAAAACAAGAGAAGTCAAATGGCAGCCATGTGGGCTTCAGCAAGGGTCCTACAGGCTGTGTTTAAAGTTTCCTGGGCATACTCCAAAAGCCCTTGAGCAACCCCCAACCCTAACAGCCTGACAGCCTGGTACAGTGCTTTTTAACTGGATATCTTGTGATAGTTTCTATTTGCCTGGCCTTTAAGGAAGCATATAAAACAACAAAAAGAAAACAAGAACCAAGAAAGCCAAGAGAGCCCAGGGAATGAAGGCCATTTAGGGACAGAATCTGAACTTGTTCAAAAGAGAGAAACTAAAACAAAAAGAGGTAGAGCTTTGTCAGCAGACAATGCACTAATAAGGATTAAGTAGCTGACTGTACATCTGGCTGCCAGTTTACCCGGAAAAAAAGAAAGAGAGAGAGAGAAAGAAATACAGTATCTGTTCCCCCAGGACTTCGTCTTTTCAAAGCTGTTTTCCTCTAAAAGACTGTTTTTCTGCTTTTGGCTTTCTATTCCCCTACAGCCACTAACTCAACTAGTGAGAACAAGATAAACAGTGCATAAAGGCTGGGTGGATTACTGAGCCTGTTCAAGTATCCAGCAGATGACTGAATGGGATATGATTCCAGTGTCAAAATTATATACAATCCTGTTCTTAAAGACTGTATCATAATATAAAGCATAAGGAAGCAGATTAAAGCGGTAGCTTATTACTGAAATTTTCTATTTTGAGGGAGCTCAACTTCATAACTTTGATGTCAAAAGACTATTTGATTTAAATAATTATATGTAAATAAACATCATATGAGAAGGAGAATGAGTGAGTAAATGCATTTGCATACAAAAGTATACACATCATCAAAGTATGCTCATCATCATTAAAATATGCTGTGAGCAAAATTCTCCTCATAGATACAATGGTTGAAATCCAGATTAATGTTTCTAGCTTTGACAGAATTACTCTGGATTCATCAAAAAGAATGGAGGAGGGAGAATTTTTCTAAAAAGTTTAGTTTCTCATGCAAATTGCCTTTACATTGGTGATGTTTGATCAGGATCTTGTGCAAATCAGTAAATTGTGAGACGTTTCTCCCAACTGCCTTTAGCTTGTTTGCTTGCAATCCACTAGCACAATATGAAACATTGAGACATATAAGGTTTTACTAGCTTTGACCATTTTGCCTGATGACTGATTCCTTGACTTTCCTTATGAAAAAAAAAAAAATTGTCATAGCCTTGAGGGGCTGCTACCGCCCACTTGGGCATCACACTGCACTTGCAGGAAGGACTTCTTCCTCTGTATTGAAGGTATCTGTTTGCTCCCTATTTCCTTGGAACAGCCTCCGAGCAGTGTGAGCACTGTTCAGGCCTTTCCCCACTGCTCCAGGGAGAGCTGCTCTGGCATATGGCAATAATTTGGATCCTGCCGATGTTCCCAGCCTCTCCCCTCTTCTTTCGATGGTGTTATACCCCAATCCGGCTTCAGACACCGACCATCCATTGGGGCATGCACATTAGTTTCTCACCATGGGAAAGCTTGCACAGTTTGTGCCTGAAAATGCAGTACAATTTACGAGGGGCATGAGATTACTAAGTGAACTCTCCATGTGGTTGTTTAATTAATTGAACGTGAACAAAAAGATGATGTTTGGAAAACACTAATTAGGAGGAGGGTTGTGGGTGTGTGGGTGAATAATATAATTAACTCCAGATGAAACTTTCCCAGGAAAAACTTCAGTATTTGCGAATTTGTGAATAATCCTCAGTTTCCCCATACAAATTTATCTAGGAACAGACTAGTGTAAGGAAGATCTAGTTTTACAGCCATTAAGTTTTGCTAATCTTGTAATCTGCTGATATGACTTTCTAATGATGGGTAGGCATATATCCTGGGTGTTAAAGATCTAGTTCACTTCCATTTTGGGGTTTAAAGGAAGTGAACTCATATCTTTACATGATTTATCCATTAAAGAGTCTCTAGTTTTGCTTAAAAAGCTTTAAATAATTAGAACCCACTCACCAGCCCTCCACACATACACAGATCTTTTCCATAAAGAAGTCCTGAGCCAAGTAGAAACCTTCAGGTTGCTTTACTGCAAGAAACCACGATGGACGTTCTCCCAAGAACATATAGTGTTCCCTATTTATGCATTCAGGCTTTGCTGAAAACTGAGGGCTGGCTGCTTGAACCTGAAAAAAAAAGCTGACTGCTTCTGCCTCTGCAATTTATTGGTTTGCTGTAAGAAATGTCCCTTCTAAGGAAAAGATGAGCAAAAACAACAACAAAAAAATCACTTCTGTTGTGACTGGATTTATGTTACCAATTAACTGAATAAAATGTTCTAAAATCACCAGGATATGATAGTAAGTTTCCTTTCTAATAACTCTTTGTCTTTCTTCTGCTGGCAATGGAGACCTACCTTTTTTCTTTTCTTTCTCACCCTTATTCTTACTTGGTATTGTTTCCTCTAACTTTTATTTCTGGTTTATCACTTCAACCTTCCTACTTGAGGGGCTACACACCCCTATTTTCCATGTTTAGAAAGCATCCTCATGCTTGTTGGGAATAACAATGTCAACAACAAAGATTGTAGCAGCTCAGCAGTCAGTGTCAAGAGAGCAGAAAAAAGACTTTATGACTGCAAGGATGCTGCCCATGTGAACTTTTGGCCAACTTCAGGGTGTAAAGCATGGGAACAGCAATGAAAGAAAGGCCAGCTATTTTCTAAGGGCCACCCAGAGTTGAGTTTGCACCTGAGTTCTTTTAATGGTAAGAAGTTTTGGGATAACATAATTTGTATCTCTTTTTCCCCCCAAGTTCATAGCTCTCATAGATTTCTTTTCCAATGATATTTTGGAAACTTTTCTCATTTTCTACTGTAATAGCTTGTGGGAACCGTAATAAACAGATCTGTTGGCTTTAGTTGCTTGTATTTACTTAATGACACAGCTCCAGATAATCCATACCTATAGGATATGGCTTTAGCTGTCTCTGTGGAGAAGTTACTGACAATATTTTCTTTTCTTCCTATGGAAAAGTGAGGACTACTTCTATAAGCTAGGAAGAATAAATTATGCCCCAAATTATAGAAAATGTAATAGAAATAGAAATATATGTAATAGAAAAATCTCTTGAGAATAATGTCTTCTACTATGTACCAGGCAGAATAAGATCTTCTTCTGGGTTGTCTTTAAGCATTACCTCAAGGTTGGTCTTCTAAATGTTAAAGATCATGCCATATCTGCAGAAATATAGGCATGTTCATATGAAATGCCTGAAAGGGAAGCAGAAAGAAAGGACTCCACAACTCCCTATGGCTCTCTGCCCACATGACAGTATTTGTGGATGGTCTGTGGATGGAAAAAAAAAAAAAAAAAGTTGGAATTGTGTGGTCTTTTGCACATCCATAACCTCTGTAGGCATTCTAAGGCAGTGTGTGCTCCCTGCTTTCTCCCAAAACCTCTAAATGGCTCACCAGGCTCCAACTGTCCTAAGCGGATCTCTGTCTGGGTGCCAAAACCTCCATGGGAGCAGGGGAAGGAACCTTGTGCCACCTTCTCCTTGTTAGGAGGCAGGAGAAGGACGGCACATAGCTCCTTATCCAAGAGAGGGGCTGGAAGGGAGGATCACAGTCGGCAAATCAAAGCAGTTTATTGAAAAACATCCTATTTGACCATCCTCCAGCATGAAACCTGGGTGCAACCTGAAATGGATTGTGCTGTGTGGAACAAACAGAATTGAAAACGATTATTTCCACAGGGAAAATTACATCAAACATTTCTTCTTTTTAAAATAAGTAGACAGGAAAGTACTTTAAAAGATGTATTGAACTCTAGAAGAATAAGGAGCCTTTATAAAATTACATTATTTCTTCAGTGCCTGCTGTTATTTTGCAACTTACTTGCTCCCATTTGACACAGAAAACCTAAGAGATACATAATTCAGTGGGCGTTCCCTGTTCTGTTCTAGATGGAAACACAACTAAAATAGATCTTAAAAGATTTCTATATGTTGACAGAGATATGCGTAACTCATTTGATTTGTCTTGAGTATAAATTCAGGCTCTCCTGAAGACAGGAGATCTAGATCTGTTTAGATAATAATCATTGAAAAATAACAGTTAATGTCCATGCTCCTAACTTTCTTGACAAAATTTAATGGAAACTAATAATAAATACCATGTGAATGCCCAGCAGATCAGTGAGTATAAATATGAAGCATGTGCAGATATCATGATAAAATAACTCAGAAAACATATGATAAAATACTGACAGAAATTTTAAATTATTTGATATTAATATTTCATTAGGTGTACAGATGGAAGTGAATTATAGCCTGAAGCTCTTTGGAAGTGAATGGTGAATGAAAAGGCTCAGTGAATAACTGGGATACTGTGAAAATATAAGGATCATTTTCCATTAAAGTCACTACCTCTTTTCCACCTTGTTCTTTGGTGGAAATTGGATTGTCCAGGAAAGAAGACCATGGCGTATGATATCCACCCCCCGCCCCTTCTTTTTTTTGAAGAAAGTGGGCAGCACATGGCAATTAAGGATAAAATTACTTGTAGAAGGAAGATGACGACAGACATCCAATTTTCTAACCTATCTTGTTACTAATTTCTATTAACGATGTTTCCACAGTGAAAGATTTGGAGTGGAAATAGTGAATTTGGACACTTAAAATTGTGTCATGTATCCTGAAAATAGAGTCTCAGTGGTTGGTCAGTTCTGGTCCCAGCTCTGGTTGTGCACATGATGTCACGTGTCTCTTTCACCACTCCTGCTCTCAAAGGTCTCATTTGGACAGGCAATGCCTTCACGGAGTTAGTGTTGCAAACTCTCATTGTAAAAGTCCATAACAGGAGATGGAAATTGCAGAGATAAGGGTTAATGGTGGGATTTTCCTCTACAAAAGATTGATCCCTTTAGAAAGTCTGTAAAAGAGCTACATGGGCCACACACACTGTAAACTAACTGAGGGAAGTCATAGCCTGGCCCTTTTCTGCATTTCCTCTGGGGAAAACACCATCCAGTCTATAAACAGTCTGGAGTTTTCTTCCTCTTATTTTTGGAGCCTTGATTTATTAGACAGAAAAGCACTTTAAAGATTTTCTCAGTCTCCATGGGCTATATTTCTGTGTCAGTAATAAGATAAATATTCCATACTCAGTAGAGGGTAGGTCAGGATAAAGGTGGGGGATGCAAAAACGTAGGATGCAAATACCTCACTGATCCTCTAACCCACGCTGTGGGTGCTAGGATCCCCATGTCGGCCAGCACCTACAAAGCACGCCACGAAAGTCAGGAAAATCACATTTGCTCAATACTGCATAATCACAGAAAGAAAGAGATGCTAAATATAAGAACTCCAACTTCTTTAAAATACATTTTTCCCTATGCAGCTGTCTGCTGGATTTTGTCCTTATTTGAATTGGAAGCAGCAGGAGACGTGATTCTCTGCACTGTGGGGTTGCAGTTGCAGGATGCTGTGGAATGAAACCCCATGGCCAAGAACAGACTGTACTAGGTGAAAGACTAAGGATGTTGGCTGTTCTCAGAACTTAAAAAACTGTGACTGAGTCCTAGTCAGGTGATGTATTGCATGGCTTAAGCAGCATTTTGAAAGTATGCTTTGAAAAGAAACTTACAGGCTAACAGTCTGAGAAGACTAAATATTAATATAACAGAAAAAAATAATCTCACATTAGAGAAATGGCAAAAAAGGAACAATGTCACACTGTTGATATTTTGCCCTTAAGTTACTATTTTGAGGTGTTCCCTTCTGCCTTTCCAAGAACACTGGCCAGCACATTAGAAAATGCACAATTCATGATTTTTATTTTGCATAAGCCTATTTTCCTCTTCATCACAAAAGAGGTATAATGCCACACAAGAGAGAAGGGCATCCTGTCGCCATCACCTGGAAACCAATAGGCAAGGGACACAAGGAAAACTGAAGCAGGGATACCTGGCAGTATTCAGCCTAAAGGTTCAATTTAGCCCTTTGTGTTTTGAATAGAAGCTGTTTTGCATTACATGAATTAAAAAGACATAAATAACCCAAAACAGATGCTAAATATATATATAGATATATATATAAAGCTCTAATTTAATCATGGACAGATAACAGATTGTATTGTCAGATTGATTAAATAAAATGTTGCTCACTTGCATTTTCTCTGCCTGGTTTCCGCCTGAATTACCAGCACATTTATCACAAAAACACTAATAGCAGAAGTTGGTCTCTCATTTGACATATTATCTTGGAATTCGGGAGACTTCAAATCATTCCTGACTGTGTCCTAGATTTCCATAATCAGTGTGTGCCAGAGTTCTCTGAAAGATACATAGAAATTATAGCACCAATAGTACTGTCTTTGTCTGTCTTGTCTTAAAAGCACAGTGTTTGGGACTGTACAGTGTCTCACACACTCCATTCTTTCCAATAAAAATAAAAGTCAGTAATTTTATCATGCCCGTAATGTTAACGAGGAAAACGTCTAAGGTACTTTTATAGCTGAAGATAAATTATTACCATAATAAAAAAATGGGGCTCAAATTTTCCCCCAAATTGCATCTTTGATTTACTAAGGCTATATTTCAGCAGATTGCAATATAGGGACCTTTCAGTTCAGAATGACTACTCACTGGAAATCCTTTAAGCCCCCTGTGTGACATTTGCCCTGCGGGCAGAGACTGTGGACATCAGAGACTGTGCAGACCCTCTAATGGCATTTGTGAGAATAATGGAATAGCCATCAGACAGTAATTTTCCTCGCTCCGGGGTCCAAAGTTGAGAAAAGGTTAGTCCAACAAGCCTAAGGGAAACTGCACAGCACATAAGGGTTCCCACCGCCCCGTGGTCGTTATAGCTCCTGGAGCTGATTATCTCTGCTGTTGTTGATAAGCATCTCAGTTTCCGAGGAAATGTTATAAAGTGAGACTCAACTCTTGTTGCTGAAGGAGTTATTTATTTTTGCAGAGATAGTGTGCAGCTTTATCTGCTTTTCTGTTGCAAGTGCTAAATTAAACATGATAAAGGCAGAATCTTGAACCCTCGGGCATCTTTGACAAAATGCAAATTTCCCTGCTGCTTAGCTACAGCACCACCAAGGTCTTTGTTGGGAGTTCTTTACTCTGTAGAGAATACAAAATATTTGATCCTCTTTTCATTGATGTCAATAGGGCTTTAACTTCATAGACAGCAGAGACCAGTCTGTAATAACCTTGTTTGATCAAGTTTTTCCTAGCAAATTGGAAGGCAGCGTGCTGGGAATTCTCTGCCCCTGCAATAAGCCTAGACATTCTGGGATGTGCTAAGGCACCCTGTTCGTGCCTGGTGCAGTGGTTGTCATAGACCAAGCATGGTCAAGGAGATGCAAAACAAGCCAGCTTTACCTCTCAGTACAGCAGACCCTTGCAGCCCAAGTGTCTTTTAGTCACTGCTACTTGCTGCTTTGCTCCATCCAGCTGGTTAGTACAAGGTTTGTTTCCTATTCTCAGTAGAGAACAGATGGCAGCAGGAGTGAGCCGGGCAACGGGGTCATAGCTATTAGACAGAGAAGTACTAAAGCAGTTCGCCTCTTTGCTATGAAATCTGTATCTAGGTGTTCAGGTCACGTTCTTCCTTGTGATATAGTTGCCCTGCTAGATTTGGAGCCTGTAGGTTTTATGTTTTTGTTTTGTATTTTTTTCAAAAACCGTTCAAAAGCTCTAGTCATGTTTAAATTGTTTGTCTTAACAGCGCTCTGTGAATCCTGGGCATCTTTTTTATAACTTGTGCATTGAATTGTTTTGGAGTGTTTTGTTTCACTTTGGGTTTAGAAATTACCTTTGGGCACTATTCCATGCAAAATCTTCAGAAATAATGAAACCCAATGTTCTGAGTTTTGAAAGCAATTTGGCTATCACTATTTGCTTAGCTGACTTCAAACAAAACACAAAAAGTATAGCTCCAGTGAGACAAGCTCTATGTTTGTTTGCAATGACCGTGCCTTGTACATTAGCTTGGGGCACCTATACTTCTTGAAGGTTTTGACCTGGTAGATTTAAATTCATTTATTTAGCAGGGTGGGTGAAAATAAAAATTGCTGGGTTTTGATTGAGGAGCTTTTCTTCCTCCAGTTTCTTGCTTGTTTTAGAACACTAACATCTTGTTTAGGTTATTTAAAAGCTCATCAGTATCATAAGGCAATAAATGTCTTTGGCAAACCCAGGTCCTCAGTGTTTCTGAGTTGCTGAGTTGTGACAGATGTTTATGCAAAGCAAATACTGAGAACATAAAGAAGAGATATTACAAACAAGAAGTTATTTGTACCACAGAGCGTGTCATTTTTATTTTAATATATCACACCAGAGAAGATACAGACACCAAAGCAGAATGTACTCAGTCATCTAAAGAGATCAACACTTCCGTTGTTAGTCTCTGCTTAGCTCCCATGATTTTCCACGGGAAACTTTTCCTTCAGCACATTAGTCCTCCTTGACCCCATAGGTTTCCAACAATAACATTGATTAAAGGGACTTTTAATTTCTTAATGCCTTAGTAAAAATGCACTTTGTGTGAACATTCCTCTGGATTATTCTTGTTGCAAAAAGAAACAAGCCAGCAAGCAACAGGTAACAATTTGCTTCACATCTGTAAGTCTCTTTTTTTTTTAAAAAAAAAAAAAGCGTATAAATGCACTTGGCAAATATACTTGGAAAGACTTACTAAGAATTTCTTCTCCAAATTTAACAGTTACTTTTTAGGTGTGTATAGTAGGTGAGTAGTATTTCTATATCACAGAAACAGATTAAAATATGACTATGAGAAAAGCAAGAAACTCTGTGCCAACCTCACATGTGAGCATTTACCACCCATGCTCTTAAGGCGAGGAATGTATGTGTCTTTAGAACTGTCTGGATGGGATCGAGCACGATGAGGTTTTAATTCGGTTATTATCTTGGATATTGTTGTAGAATTAGAAGTGGGCTCATGTTCCTGTACTGATGAAAAGAAAAACACCCTTTTCTTTAACTCCTGCCAACTCTGGCAGAGTTAGTTTGAGTAAGACAAATTTTAGCCAGTTGGTAGCCCCCTGCCAAGAGAATAGATACTCCCAATCAGCTGTAGTTGTGTGACTGTAATAAAAACAATAAGATTTCACAGGTATCACTGATAAAATCACTGTGTGGATTCCTCAGTATTTGTGATGTTAATGTCCTTTTTCACTGGTATTTTGCAACTTCAATAGTGAGAAGTCCTCTGTTTAGCCACAGAAAACAGGATTCTTGTTACCCTCACCACACACACAAAAAAAAAAAAAAAACTACTGTGAATTTGTCCTTGACACGGTGAGAAGAGAGCATAAATACAGAAAATGAGCGCAAGCCCTTCCTGTGGTTGGAAGGAACGTGCATCTTGCTCATCTTTGCTCATCTCTGTAAACTCAACGGTGCTCTACTGCTCTTGGGCCTGTCTTGCGATCGCCCTTCCCTGCTCATCACCGTGAGAAGCGCTCAGTGCCACCAAGGCTGCTCTGGTACGTGACACACAGCGCCATACAACCCCTCTTTGCTCCTAGTTGCCTTTGGAATCTCTGCTGAGACTGCCAGCCAGACTGCCAATATGTCTTTTTTATTGTGTGGACCATCAGTGCTCTGAAACTTGGACTGCAACCACCTAACTCATTTTAAATGGGCCACAGGGCCAGCCGGCACTGCTAGGAGCCCTTTGACACCGCAGGGATGAGGTGCTATGCAGACAGCATGGACATGGAGAGCAGATTTGGGATGTGCTGGCTCCCCAGGTTTTCCTCGGCAAGGTGAATGAGCCACCACCAACTGCTTTTTGTTTACTGCTGTTGTAGCAAATCTTCTGTGAGGATTTTCAGATAAGGCATAGTAACTAGTGCCTTTTAGAGCAGGTTTTCCCCCTCTTTTCTTGTCAGAAAAGCTGGTCCTTAGAAATTTCATTTTGGGAAGAAGGGAGTATACCCTGCTCTTTAAAATTTTAGCTATTTTTGCTCTTTTTTTTTTTTTTCCCCAGAAAGGAAAAGGAAGGAAATTAGCCTCTTATTGTGACCTCCAGTGGCAAAAAAAAACTCAATTTCACAGCAGGGCTTTCAATAGTGAGTATTTCCAATCAATCATAACTTCTGGAGTCATAAATTCAAGAGCCCATAGCTTTGTTTTAAAATCAAATGTTTCCAGTCTGCCATTCTAAAGAAGAAACCAAAGCGGGACACCATTTGAAAGATTAAAGATTAAAGTTAAAAATTTGGAAAGCAGGTAAAAAAGACTAGTAAAATCTCTGACTTAGATTTTTATGTTTGGGGTTGGTGATATTTTCAGCTTTTTATTTGTCTTTTGAGAATAATAAAGTCTTCAAAAAACTGAACACCTGAAACTAGAAAGATTTTCAAGAGAGTTTGTGGGAGTTGGTCTCCCTGGGTCCTTTATTTTTTATTGCTATCAGTGCCTCAGAATCAGCAGTTTGGTGTACATGTCTAATTATTTCTTAGTCTCAAACACGATTGCCTTTGCCCTTACCACTTTTTAGTGTAATCCTTAGAGTTCATAGGATCAAAATGGAGACACTGGAAGCTCCACTAATCTCCCATTACTAGGGATATAGGAGAATATGGTACAGAAGCATAGCACGTACTCTACAAAATCAGAGACTCAATTGCTTTTCTATCAAGACCTAAAAACACGTGGCTAGACGTAGATTGTGTGTTGTTTTAGTGTGGTTATTGGGTCATAAAATCTGTTTCCTGACCTGTTCATCCTATTCAGTCTACTAATTCCTAAAGGCTTGAAGTTACTCCTTCCTTTTTTACCTCCTTATATGATTTTTAAGGTGACATTCACCATGGCCACCCTCTATTAAAAGGAATGAGAAGAGCAGGGTGAAGGATGCAAATGGTGCCAACAGAGCAGCCAAGGGAAGTGACCTTGCAATGAGATTCTCTCCTCTTTATTCCCTTTGCACCTTCTATTACCACTAATTGTGGAGAAAAATGAAGAGTTAGCAGAAAACAGTCTGCTTCTAGATCAATAAGTGAACGTTCTGTGTTTTCCCTGGCAGATATTCTTTTTTCCACCCAGATCTCAAGTCAAAGTGAGATTAGTTTCTAACAGCAGCCACTAATCATGAGCAACAGATAGCAGAGTCATCCTGACTGCACATGGACAAGATTTTTAAATCACAAAGCAGATGGAACTGCTGAACTCTTTGCACAGAGTACAGATTTAAAGTCATGTATTAAATGGAGTAGGATCTAGAAATGCAAAGAATTTTCTGGAATTCTGCCTTAGTAAGGTAACATGTTTTTGTATTACAGTGTTACAGCAAGTTCTCCACTGTCCACTACAGCAAAAGGTTATGGTATCAGTGTCAAAGACATAGAATTAACTGCTGTAAATTATGAAATTAAAAGAGACCCTCTACCCTCCATGTCCTTAGTTTCAGTCCAAAGCTTCGTTAATGCAAGCAGTAATTATTAATGGCATTGGCTGCCTGCTACCTCCAAAACTTCATTGCAGCAAAACACCGAGGGATGGGGGCGGGGAATAGAGAGAGAGAGGAAGAGAGAAGAGATAGATGAAACCAGCATGGAAACATTCAGCTTCTCAGCTCTGCTGTGGGTGTGTATGGGGCAACAACAGTTTGGGATTTTTTTTTTTTTTTTTTTTGAGATTGAATCAATAACTCAGATATGTTTTCTTTGCTATCTCCTCTTACTAAGTCAAGACTTAGGAGGGTTAGTGTGGCAATTCTGAAGAAGTATTTAATGAAGCTGAGAAACTGTCTCTTAATATTGCAGAGAGATTTATATCTTCACTGGTGAAGTTGCTCAAGACTGAATGAGCACAGTTTAGGCTCCACAGGCAAGATATAAATCTCTCTGGGGGATATGAATATTTGGCATCCAACTTGGCCAAGATATCTATTTCTGCCTCTTTCTGGGGAGCATTAGAGTTAAGTCATATATTACTCCGACCCATTCTTTCAAACAGCCTCTCTTTCTGCTATATGGGAAGGTGGGCACTAAGGAATAACCTCTTGGCGTCAAGTTAGCTGCCTAACTCAAAGACAGTCTGATAGTTCCCTTCTCCTCCTCTTACACAACCTCATTAATCATTCTTCTATGCATGTGTAATGGCTGTCTTATTTTATAGTCACTTTTTCAATTAGACGATAATGACACAGGTGGTTTGTCAAACCTCACTCTGCTGTCCAAAGAGAGACTTCCTTTAATTTCTTTGGAAGGATGACAATTTTCACCTACAGGAGAAGCTGGGCTACCACTACACTGCGAAACGACATCTATGGAAGGTGGTGCAATAATTTAACTACTAAGTTATTGCTAAGTATATTTTTTTCTCAAAAAAAAAGATACAGAAGCTTGTTTTTGTTTTAAATCAGCTCTTAAAGGGTAGTTATTTTGGAGTATTTACAGAAAAATGATTTTCTAAATTAGTTTTGTTTGTTTGTTTGTTTGTTTGTTTGTTTAGTATTCTTGTGCACCTGATCCCATTTCCAGGGCTTCTTGCCTTTACCGAATATCAGAAATGTGGTTTTTGGAAATGAAGTTTGAAGAATTTGGTAGAACGCTATAAGCCTGTAATAAGTCATCAACCTGGAAATTAAATAGTAAATTAGGGAAGAAGAGATGCTTCTGCAGACTGAAAGAACAACAAGATTTAAAAATAAGCAGAAAAAAAAATCTAAAAAGTGGTCAGAGAGCTGATTAGAGCTAGAATGCTCTAAGACTTATGTCAGCATTAAAATTCACTATGGGGTAGACTCAATTTAAAATTAATCCCAGGCAGGATAAGATGTCTCATAATTGTCTTGTAAGATGAAGTTTGGACAGATTCCACACATTGTTGAAACCCCAGAACTTTGAGTAATAAAAGATGCACAATGTTTAATTGCAGCTGGCAGTTAAACAAAACATTGCAAGGCTGTCATGTTTAAATTGATTTGATTTTAAATGATTACATGGTAAAAAGATTTCCTGCTGTTTATCTGCAGATATTCTGCAAAATAAAGAAAAATAATGGCTCCCATGACTATGGAGCAGAGATTCCTGTTTTTTGCCTCTATTTACAGCACAGACCATAGGAGGGAAATTATGCAAGGATAGCAGCTCATCAGTTTTCAAGCCAGGGGTTTCAATCACAAGTTCAGTGTGACTGCAGACATTTTCCTCTGTCAAAAAATAACAAAGTCAGTCAAAAGAAGGAAAATGGGGCCTGCAAACAAATTGGTGATTCAGGAAAAACAGACAGAAGTAGGAGTCAGTGATCAGGAAGCCTGTCCGAGACACTGCCGTGTTTGATGCGTGCATGCAAAACAGGAGTGCCTGGCCACTGCCACACATTGGGTTTAATTTGTTGATCAACTGGAGGTTTAGGGAGCACAAAAACACCCCTCTCTAGCTGTCTGCATCCATCCAGTTCCTGCCACTGGTAGAGCGCTGCAGCATAGATGTGCCTGTGAACTTGGCAAAGTCTGCAGCTGTAATTTCTATTAGGTTGAAATAGACTTTTAGAGACATTAGAGCATTTCTAGATATCAGGATGCCAGGAGTACTCCTACAGAGATTCTTGAAATATCTTAATGAAATTCGTCTATCTCCTCAATAATGTTTGCAATCCTTCCGGTTATTTCCTTATTTATGAAAAATAAATGGCTCACTGCAGATATAATTAGCTACCAGGAAGTCTGAGAAATATTTCTGCTCAGAAGTGCTGTTAGCTTCAGTGTTTCTTATGGTTGCCATCCTGTATATAGCTGAAATGGTTATACACAGGTAGGAAATCCTTACTCTTAACTCAATTAGGAGGCAATTAATTGTCATTGGGTGAATAAAACTCAGTCTGCAGATAGCCAGCTGAAAAAGGGGGAATGTCTTCTCTGTTATTAGCTCCTTTATACTAAATGATAGCACTCTGATGCCTCTTCACTGATGATAATTAATGTTCTAAGTTCTCCTCAAGCACCTTGCAGCCAAAATAGCCCCACTGAAATGTAATTTTCAGCAAGACAACTGGGAAACTTGAGCGCATGTTTGTCAGTGACGGGATTTGTTTCCAGGTAAATATCAGCACTTCTAGAATTTGACAGCTGCCGTCTGATTGATTTGCATTTCAATGTCATTGCACAGCATAGAACCTCCCTGCCAAAACCAAACATCTCATCAGCATCACCCTCTTTTGGGTTACAGAAATAAAAAAAATAAAAAATAAACAATAATAGAAAAGAGCTTATTTTCCATGCCAGTGGACAAAACACTACATTGCCACATTTCTGGAATAGCTGTTTACCCTCAAAGATCTGGAGGTACTGAAAGGACCTTCCCTCTTCTGGCCCCAAGAAAATGGCTATGCACGCTGCAGTGCAAAGAACAAAAACTGCTTCTTGCTTTACTCCACACAGATATATTTTCTCTCTACTCTTTCATCATGCTTTGCTTGTGGGGGTTAGCTGCTGGGCCTTACCCAGATGAGGAGAAAGCATACGGTATCAGTTCAAAGGATGCCTGTTTCCCAGTGGGGAATTACAGACCATAACTGGAAATATATTCAACTTAGTTTATAATCAGTAGCAAGGGAAAAGACAGTTAATGAGTTGTTTAAATGTTTGCCGTTGAGTGGGTGCACCACAGCTAGATGGAAAAAAAAGTCATGAAGAAGGAGGTCGTACTTTTCTCCTTATCTTTTGAGACTGGGATAGAGATGAGTAAGTATACATATTGTCTTGCCTTTGCTGCCCTTGTACCTGTCACAGGACATCATTCAGAAGACTTATTTTATCATGTCACATTCTCACATTCCAGCTGGTCTTTAAAAAAAATTGCAGAGGAAGAAGGTAAACATCAGATCTTTCCCCTGTCTGTGACAAAATTAGAATTGTTCTGCAACAGTTTACAAATACTGTGCTCTGGCCCAGTTCTCGCAGCACTCCCTGTGTGGATGTGTTGGTTTAGTTTACCTGAAATGTGAAGAGAGGAAAAAAAAAAAACAAGCAGAAAGGGAAGAATAGGCTGAGATAAGCCACTTCTCAGCAAACACTTAACAGTTTTTAAGGGACAATGCCAGGACAGGAAAATGTCTGGAGATACAAAGACTAAAAAAAAAAAAAAAA
>NW_010589698.1:8425-44660 GCF_000705375.1 Tinamus guttatus
TCCCCCCCATCCCGGTCCATCCCGGAGCAATCCCAGCCTGACCCAGACGCCTTTGCCATCTCCCCCAGGGAGGCATTTCCAGCAGGCCAATATCTGCTGCACCTCCTCTTCCTCCTCAGCAGCTCTTCAGAGGCAACCTAAGTCTGTTACGCCCGGGTAATAACAGTGGCTTAGGGCGTATAATCCCTCCTTTACTTGACTTTGGGTTATTTTGAGCGGGAGATTAAAGGAGATTATCTGCATCACCTGAGATGCTGCACTTTCTATCTCGACCCCCTTCCCTCGGTGCCGGGCTCACCCCGTCCCAGGCTGCAGAAATCCGCCCTCCTTCGCGCACGCTGCAGTGCTGGGGCAGCCTGCCTGGCCGCAGGGCGCTGCCACGTGGCCACCTGTCAAGCGGCCTCGTTTCTGGACTCCTTTTTCCTCATTTGGCCACCCTGCAGCATCACACATGCCTGGAACCCCGCTCTGGCACTAGTTGTTTGGAGCAGGAACCACCTGATTCAACGGCTTGTTTCCATGTGCAGAAGATGGAGAGCGCCTCTTTAGAGCATCTCACACTTGTACACAGAAATTCCAAAATCTTAGGAAAAAAAAAAGGTTAGGAAAAAATACTTAATGTGCATTTCATGCTAGTCCAAGGAGGCCTCCCTGCCCTCAAGGCACAACATCACCTGGCCAAGGCAGGGAGCTCCTTTCCCATGCTCCAGGGACAGATGCTGGACCAACCTCCTGCTGCTGAGCTGCTCTCCAGCTTACTTCAGCTTGGATTTAGCAAAGCATTTAAGTGGTCCTTTGAATTCCTCCCAAAGCCTTGCTTAAATCAGCAGCTTTGCTGAATCAAGCTCTAAACTGGCAGAGCTACTAAGAATGACCAAGGAAGTTGATTGTGTTTCCTAGCCAAGGCAAAGAGACACTCGAGCATCCTGAAGTAGCTCCCAAGAAGCAAGATTTCCCCGGAAAATGCAGACCCTCACACGTGGCATCCCACAGGGACACGTGTGACCCATGCGCATATTCATGACAAGCTCACACCTTCACGGGCTGTTTTTCCTTATTTCAGACTACACCAGGCTAGAATCCATCTGCCACCCTGGAAATTAATAGCAATCATTAAACAAAAAGAGCTGGCAAAAAGAAGCCTGAGGTGAAAAGCAGCTATTTCTGCCAGAAAAAAAATTAAAACTATTTAGACATACAGAAAGTCATTTATTACTGTGAAGTCCTCCCTCCACCTGGGGTTTAAATCTCATTACAGTTTGTCCAAAACAGATGTTACCCTTTTAGCGGTAGATTATTAACGATAAACTCAATTTCTCCAGAGAGGGTGGGTGTGCTGGGTTCACTTGTGTTTTCGACTTGGGTAACCTCCATATGGAATGTTTATGAAAGGGCCAGGCAATCCCCGTCCTGGCACATCTCCCCATCTCTACTGTCTTGGACTCTCCAAAGTTAGTCTTGCCACATCCCAGTTCTTTTCTGAGGCCACAGAATTAGCAGGGAACCAAAGTTGCTCAGAAGGCAGCCTAGGACGAGGTGTTAGGAGACACCAGCCTTGTCCCATACACTGTCCCCACCACCTTGTCCCATGGGGTTTTACACCCCTCTCCATGCAAGGTGCTGTATGTACATAGAGGAAGAGGCTGCTTGGACCAAAGAGGAGCAGGGAATGCAGGGAGAGGAAGGTCCCTGCATGTCACCAAGACAGAAGCCCAGCGAGGCCCATGCCAAGAGCAGCTCCTTGCCCTCAGCAGTTTGGCATCAGCCACGTGGAGCCTGGCACGGGCACAACCCATTTTTCCAAGCTTTTTCGCTTCTACCCACATGTTTTGGGGGAAGGTGGTTGGGTTTTAGACCTCATGGCACCGTACAGGACACTCATCGGTTGCTCACACGTCTGTAGCAGCTGGATGTCCTTTGGGAGCACAGGAAGGCTCTGCACATCCTCATGAGGACACGGGCACTCTTGGCACTCAGCAGCATGGAGAAGGGCAGGGGAATTGACTGGCCTTAGGGAAAATCTGCCACTGTTTTTTTCTGTTTAGATTTAACATAATAAAGATACCTGGTCAGGAATGTAGGAGTCATATTAACCATGCTGTAAATACAATTAAATAAAATATTAATATGAGTTCCACACGAATATGGCCATCTGGCTACCCAGACATCTCCCTGACCATTCCAGCTAGGAGGAAGCACATCCCCAGTGCTCCCCAAAGACCTATTAAATAGATGTTCTCACAATGTTTCTTAGTGCCTGTCTGAGAAGTTGGCAGGTTACAGCAATTTGGAGCCTGTTGACTGCAAAACCAACTCCAGCATCTCAAGTATGGCTCAGAAAACACTTTGCTATCCATACAATTTCTTCCACATTCCTAGGGAAGCAGCAAGGGCTCTACTGCTGACTGCATCCATGCCAGTACATTGCTAGAGGGAGGCATCTTCCATCCATAGTATATCCCAGGTCTTTGGGCCTTACGGCTCATAACCAAACCCTTCACCCTCTCACCCCTTAACCAAGCTGGACGCAGACCACGAGCACCGAGATCCACCAAGCCCATCATCAGCAGGGAGACCGTGGTGGGGCCGAACACCCTTCATGGGGCCAACAGACCAAGGAGCTTGTGGGGTGGAGCTGTTGCTTTTTGTTGAGCACAAGTTGAAGGGCTGTTACACACTTAAGACTCTGCTCTTCAGTCAGAAAGGTTTACCCTTTGCCCTCAGCAGCATTACAGATGAGCTTGCTAAATGCTTTTAGCTATCATCTCACACAGGGTCATCTGTGTGGCTGGCAACAGCAGGCCTTTGAGCCATTCCCCTCTTTCCCGTTCCTCATCCATTTAAGCCTATCACCAGCAGGCCTTTGAGCCATTCCCCTCTTTCCCGTTCCTCATCAATTCAAGCCTATAACCAGACCCAGAGCACATGAACATTCAATTGCAAATATCTGATAAATGTACTTTGGAGATGTGGACTATTGCAGAGCAATTGTGTCCAGGATCTATGTGCAGTCTTCTAGTCATTCTGGCCAAAAAGGCCATTTCGAGAGCATGTCCTGTGAAAGTTTGGGGCAAGAAGGCAAGTGTAAATTTCCACAGCTGAAGTGATGCAGATTTGCAGTCTTTTGAAGTGTTTTCCTCTAGGAATATAGCATATGTTTGGGTCAGGAGATCAGGACGTAGGTAGGGTGTTTTAGCAGACCTGTCTTGACCTAGCAAAGGAGAAGGAGGCTCCATCCCCTGAGAACTGAGCAGCTGAGTTTGCCCCGGTAGCGCCCTGTGCAGGACTGGGGCGTACCTGGTAAGCTGAGCATGAAAAATGGTCGTGCTTGATTTCCTCTGCAACACTTATCCAGAATAAACATTACATTGGTTTTGGAAACCCGCCCAGATGATCATTAACCTGCTCTTGGCCCGTGCCAAGAAGCCTGCAGCACTGAGCTAAAATTAGAGCAGGGGGCACTGGAACTTGACAGCTATCACTACGTCCAGGCACACTCGTCACAGAAGCGGGCAGCCTGTGGGGTCAGCCCTCAGCTAAGCCCTTTAGAAGAGACCTTCCAGAGCACAAAAGGTAGATCAGAAAACTATGGATTAACTTAGATCAGAATATATTTCTCTAGATCATCTCCAGCAGCAACAGGAGAAGCAGAACCAACTCCAAAGGCGAATAAGTTAGTAGAAGAGCAGAGGTTGCTTACAGCACATCCATAGAGCATGATTGCAAAGATGCTTGCAAATGAAGATCGATAACTGCCTTTTCCCTAGCGGGGGTCAGGGCAGGTTGTCACTAGGAACTGCTCCATGTGCTGTTTTCTCCTTCATCTGCCAACAGTCAGCAGTCCAGTCAACCTGGACACTGGGGCTGAGCTAGTCACTGGCCAAAGCCCCTTAAAAGGCAAAGAGGGACAGAGAGTGAAGAGACCTTTAGAAAATATGACCTTGAGAAGTATTAGAATAAGAAAAACACTGCAGTAGCATAAAGGGCAGCTGTGCTGCTTAGACCCCCTTAACGCTGTTTCTAACGCACCTAGCCATTTAATAGCTCCATCGCCAGATTTCATTCTGATTAAGGGGATTTTCTCATCTGGGATACAAAGGGTTATGCAGGCTTCCTGGAAAAAAGAAAAATTAACAAATGAAAGCAAGAAAGCCCTCTTTCAAATAATAGCAAAGATCTGAGGAAGGATGACAATGCAGAGACGAGGCACAGTTCAGCTTCTGTCAGTAAGCAGGAACACCAGCAGCTTTGCTTCCCAGTGCAGGGCTAGCTCGTCCATTGTATCAGTGCTGGAAAAACACAGGGAAAGAACACTTTGATCTCCAGCACTTTATTTACTGGGAGAAAAGTGGGAGTTCTGCTCCCATACCAGAACTCCACTTCTGCCAGTACAACTTCAGCATAACTATCTCCTAATGAAGGTGTTATTCAGGCTGGTTGTTTCCAAGAAAACTCCATTAAGAAAAGATTATAGGAACTCTCTCCCATGGAAACACACTTTCTTATTGCAACTGTTCTACCTGACTAGTGCTCTCTGTACTCTGTCTACTAGTCTTTTACCTCCTCACCTTCCTCTAACTCTTCCCCTCTAATTGTGCTCTATGGTTATTTGAGGGCTCGCTGCGCTGTCACAAGCTGGAGCTGACATTTTCTCTGCCCATGCTGGTATTTCAGAAGACTGGCTTAATGCACAGGTAACCAGCTGGGCTTATGAGGTTGTTCACCAGGAAGATCATTTATGCATTTACTTAAACTCAGCAGAGGATTTCGTTCAGTGGCCCACAGCAGTACGAGATAGGGGCTGTCATCTCAATAGATCCTGGAAACAGGGAGGCTAAGGTAGATGTAAATGACTTCAGACTGCAGCTGAGTGAAAAGCAGGATATCTGTATTTGCTGAAATCCCCAGAGCCGACCTGTCTTGAAAATCTTGTCATTTTAACTCAGAATTTACTTTCCCAAAGAACAAAAAGGTTCCCAAAATATTCATGCAAATAGGTTAATTTTGCACATTCCCAGATTGCAGTGTTGGCCTTAGTCTGGTCAACGGGAGAAGATGGAGACCTTTGACCTGGAGTTGTTAGACACCACAGCACCTGCAGCGTACAGCTAACCTGGTCCAAAATCAAACATTTTGGTGGAAAACTTCCAAGGTTTACATGGGAGGGGTAGTCTGCTCAGGACCTTGATAATAAGTTGCAGGTCTGAATCCCCAAATATCCCTTGATAGGAACAAGCTGGGGAGACAAACATTGGTCTAGGGCCACATAGTACCCATGAGCGTGACTTCATCCGTCAGTCTCCCCAGTATCTGTATAGAGGCCAAGCACGTGATTTATGCCGATTTCTCTAAAGTTATCCCATAAAACTGATCTCTTCCCCATCCTTGGCTACTTGCACCTTGTCTGGTCTGTGTGCTCCCCGGTCTCAGGAAAATCTACCCTGCATGTGATGCTGGGCCCTTCCTTCTCAGCCCCTCTTCACCTCTCCGATTCATTCCCTCTTCATTTCTCCACAAACCGCAATGGAAAACTTATCTCTTCTCCCTTGCATATTTTTCTTAAATAATAATAGCAAGAGAGGGGAGCTGACTGGAGAACTGTATTATCTAGCACTGCAAAGCACTTGGGGATAAGGTTGGCATGTGCAAAATGCTCTCTAAACCCTATCTGTGGAGGGAATATTAGTGCTGGGGTGTCTGGATGGAAAAGGAACTTGAATTTTATGGGTCTGGGCATCCTTATTATTCAGCATGGTAAGGATGCTAACCAATATCACCCAGCAGGAGACATGTAATGAATGCCAGGAATATGAATGAGCAGGAAAACCTGCCTGGAAGCGTTCTTTCCGCACCTGACGTATACGGAATGGACGTTAAGCCATTTAGGGGAAACTTCATCACTAATGAATGTTTTCTCTGCCATCTTAGAGCTGTCTCCTCAGATTATTTTACACATAATGAAGAGCCAAGGTTCATTTTAACATTTGTTGCCTGTTAGCCAAATTTTTGCTTCCCCAACTCTTTGTGTGATTAAATATTTATCGTTTGTAATGTATCACTCCCATTTTGCTGGGTGCCTCTTTGTGTACTGGGGCTCCTTCTCTTATTGATAGAATGACCCGGGCAGCTATGAAAGAGGATCTAAGAGAAGCAGAAACATGGCCAGATGGAGATGGAGCAACTGGGAAGAACAAAGTATGGAGATTCAGAAATGCCAGGGAGAGGAGCCCTGTTGAGTGTATATGCACAAACACACACGCTAATCTGGCTCCTTGCCTTCACTCAGTAAATCTAATCCACAATTTGAAATAACTCGTTCAGTAGAATAACAAAATTAGGGATTGAGTGCCAGGATGGCATATTATTATATGTGCTGCCCGGCTTGCTTTACCTCCCCAGCCCCCACGGCTGCTTTGTTTTCTTCCTTGCAGCTGCTGCTCTGGTTTAATTTACGGAGATGCCATTAGTCAGGAGGTGGAAGCAAAAACTTAACAGCCATCCCACACTGGTTTATGGAGCCTTGGCTTTGCCTTTTCCTTTCCACACCCATCGCTCTGGGGTCTCGGCCAGGATGCATTTGATGATCTCCAACCAGTCCAGGCTGTGGCCTCAGGCATGTCTCAAAATCCCAGTGGCTCCTCTTTGCCTGTAAAACAAAAGGAAAGGGAAATAACCACAGTGCAGAGGCAACTCTTGCAAGGATGGATATTTCCTGCAAGCTGGGGGGTGTCAGTGTCAGATGGGGACCACTGCACCCTCACAAACATGGAATGTTGTCATTGACAACACTGAGCCAGAGTTCAAGATGCCTCCAGTCTAGATTAAATCCCTCTGTCAAACCACTGCTGTTATTTCACACTGGTTTCATGCCTCTCTTTTGCTTCTTTCTAAATCAGCGAAGAACAACCCAGAGTCTCCACTTTCCTGGTGTTTTTTTTTTCTTTTTTTTTTCTTTTTTTTTTTTTACATTAGAGATGTAGGTGGCTTGTTCCCAAGTTTTCCTAGGAAGGTCTGTGGGAGGCTGGAGAACTGGAAAACTACTGTGTAACTGGGCTACAGGAAGAATGAAACCACTACAGTTGGGCAAAGAGGACTTATTCAGGCAAGTTGGTAAAAATTCTAGTTTCTCTTACTGGATTTTCTCCAGGCAGAAGAATCTCTGCTCTGACCACGGCAGGAAAGAGGCAGGAGGGCTGCTCCTACCTTCTAACAGGGGGGCATCCCAAAAACAGAAAACTGGAGGGAGCAAAAGGCTCCTCTGCAAAAATTAAGCCCAAGATTTCAGAGTAGATACAGGCAGAAAAGGTCTGAGGGGAGGTGGAAAGTAGAAAAGAGAAGGAAGAGAAAATTCTGACTCTCTCTTTTCTGTTGTTAAGAGGATATTAGCCAGGAACCTCTGCAAGTGCCCCCGCTCCGCTCCTGCCTTGCGGGCCGCTCAGCGCTGGCCGAGGCTGCAGCGCACACCCACGTGTCCTTGCGTTGATGTGTGCTGGGAAGGAGCCTTTCCGAAGCCAACAAGATGAACAATTATCTTTTCCGCGCAAAGCAACAAGACCCGCTTCTCCGCTCCCCAGTCATGTCCTGGCAATCTAATAAAAAGGGAGATTAGCCCCTCTTTCCTCTCTTGCATCTCCTTAATGCTGTCATTTTATTCACACTTTGCAAAGCAAATAAACCAGCAAATTGCTTGCTTTAATGAGCTGAAATTAAACTCAGGCTGCTGATAAAATGCCTATTCTCCTTTCTGTTGTTGGAGAGGATTTTTGCGATAGGCAGCATACAGGAAAGCAGAGAAAACACACAGCAGGAACCTTATTGAACATCTTTGAGTCATTTACAGTCACTCTTCCTCACCCCAGACTCCTCCAATTAGATCAGGAGGCATGTGGGTGCTAGGAAAGGGGATTAGCCTTGCAAGGTCTCTGGAGGATCTGTCTCTACTCCTGGCTCATGGAATGGTCTACAAATGAGAAGGTGCCAAAATGCATCACTCCTCACTGTGATGTCTCAGTTCAACGTGGCTCTCTCTGCCTGCAGGAGTCCTCCTCAAGGCACAAGCCCATGGGGGAGAGCAAGGAGGTGCTTGCACTAAGGGAGAGGTCTGTGGGGACAGCAGGCAAGGACAGCACCCTCCATGCCATGCTGAGGATACAACCAGGACAACCCATAGATGACGGCTCTGCAGGCCAGAACTACCAGTGTACCCTTCTTCCATGCCCTTGGGATACTGAGAGAAGCTGCAGACTGGTTGGTCCCTGTGGCAGAGGAGAGCAGGAAAATCCGGAGCCCACCTCATGATGGCCTGGGGTGAAACTCCACCTGTAGCACAAGACATCCTCTGGGGTTTTCAGCCCCAACAAGGGGAGCTCGGGACACTTTGATTCAGTCTCTCACACCCCTGGGAAGCCATATCCTTGTCTCACAGCACTGGTGAGCAGAGTGGAGAGGTTAATTACTTTGCCCAGTGCCAGAACACATGTGCCTATCAGCTGGGCAAGGAGCAAGGGGGCAGCCACCCCCAGGAGCAGTGCCCCCGGAGCAAGGTCCCTCTTCCCTTTTGCACTGGCTTCAAAACTCAGCTGCACATCTGCAGAGCACCAACAGAAGGACAACATACCCTTGCAAATGTGCTCCTAGCAGCGTGGCACATAACTGGCCCCCGAGATGAGCATTACTCACAACATCATTGCCAGTGTGGTGGTACGAGGGTTTAAATTGCAATAGCAGGGTAAAAACAGGCCAAAGACCAATTTTCTACCTCGAGGAAGAATGAGCCCTGAGATTCATCTGCCTTGCCCTCAGTATCATCTCCTCTACCCAGACTCCCTCTTCTAATAAAGTCTTAAAAACCTGATTTCTCTGAGCTTTCTGCTAAATGTAGCTGAAGCAAAAGAACAAACTCAATGGGCAGAGACCTGCAAGTAGGGCCCTCACAGACACATTATCTCCTTAGGAAGTCAAGCTAGTACATCTCGCCCACACACCTCTGCACACCTGCCACAGACAGAGCAGTTCTCAAAAAGGGTATAGTACAAATCCTGCCTTCGCAGGGTGTCTGGTGTGCGCTTTCCTCCATTGACCTCACTTCTACCTTGCAGCTGGTGGGGCAGTGGCTGCACAATAGAGTGGCAGGAGAGCCTCATGTGCCAGAGAGCTGACGTGGGATGAGATCTTGTTATTCATGTAATGTAAACCCAACTGAGCCACCAGGGAATGGACTCATTGTTCACAACCCAGAAAGAACAAATGAACTGTGTCACTGCTCATTATTACTGGCCTCTTTACAGAGGTATAAACTGTGAACAGTTAACAGGTCCCTCTGTAGTGCAACATGGCCTGCTCCATATCCTGGTGTTCGTGAGTGGAAAAGAAGGACCTGGTTTCTCCAGGATGAGGGCCAGGGTGTAGTGTCTGCTGCCTCTTGGCAATGAGCTTTGCACGCAAGCATGCACCACCCGGTCCCTTCATTGCCTAGGTGCTGGGAAGTGGTTTGGATACCACTTGTAAATCCAAGTTCTGGATTTACAAGATTACATAGTTCTAGTGAAAGGCAATTCAAAGATAAGTCATAACCCCAATTCCTTTATGGATGTCCAAGAAACATCCAGTACTTACCAACTGTGTTTGCAAGAGTGATGGTGGCAACTGCATGGCTTCCTATGATCTGCCTTGGTGCAAGGAAGACAACCATTTCCCTCAGATATTATTAGAGAAAGTGGAAGTGCTGTCCAAAAATATTTGTATTTAGTCAAAAAATTGAAAGGTTTAATAGAAACAATAAACCAGGAATTAAAGTGGTTTTCTATAGCAAGCGAGGCTTCTGGCAGTCCCAGAGATTTCTTTCCTCGAAGGTTTTTGTCTGGTGAAGACTCCTCCCGGTTTTTAAACTGGGCTGTTTCTGGATGGGGAGAAAAGATATTGTCCTCTTTTCTGCAAACACTCACATTAAGCCATTGAAACGTTGGGAGCCCTCCCTGCCCCTGCTCCTGCACACCCAGGAGGGAGAAACTAGTCCTGAGGACAGGAAGTTAGCACTCATGACAGAATAAGAAATCAGATGTTGGACAATTGAGTTTGCATGTTTTGTGATTAACCAGTGTCCTGAAACTACTACCCAGGTTTCCAGACACTGCATAGGCACTTGATGTTGGGCTTTATCACAGATGCAATGCAGCAATGTTGTTTGAAAGTCCTTAATCACCTCCATGGTGTCCTTACCATCATCCACTTCTGTGGGCACCATTGCTATGCACACCAGCACAAGACAGAATTCCCCTCAACAAAACTCTGCAGCGCCAACCAACATCAGAGCAAATTCTGCAGGCTTCATTTGCCATCAGCGGAGAGGAACAGACACTTCTGGGGCATCAATCGTCTCCTCCTAAGGGAGGCACCTAAATAGGGCAGATAAATTGGGCCCTGGATGTGCATTACCCTCACAACTGCCAATAACATGATACAGGACAAAGTGCTCAAAATGGCCTCCACAGTCAATGACCAGCTAGGGTGCTGTCAAACAGGAGCTTCTGTGCTCAAGATTAACCAAAGCTCCTGGAAAGGTTGAAGCCAAATTTACAATCCCACAACATTAAGAGGATAGTTGGGCACAACTTGGCACCCCAAAGCATCTCTAATACCACTAAATGTTAACTATCTTCCCTTTGTATTTAGTCTGTGCTTTTGTTTTGTGCAGGTAAACCAAGTGACGAGGCTCGGACAGCCAGATCCAGAGGCAAATGGAGATGGAGCCCAGTGTCACGATGGGCAGCAAAAAGAAAACACGGAGATGTACTGTAAAAAGCGAGCGTAAGGCTTGTCTCTGAGCCAGAGAGACTCCTCAGCACAAGCACCTAACTTCATGACTTCCCCCGCAAGATGCCACAGGCCTGGTGATGCAGGACCACTCTCAGCCACCCAGGCCTTGGTAGGAGCGCCTGGCCCGTGGCTGCCCCGCGAGGTCCCCTTCTGCCACAGACACTTCCCTGCCATGAGGAGAAGGGAGAGGAGAGGGAAGCTGCCGAAGAAACACTAACCCCCATCCTCCTGAGCCCCCATCCCGCTCCCCACTTCCAGCAGACCAGGGAAGCCCTTCTCTGTGCCACCCTTCCAGATGGCAGGTCGCCGGTGGGCCGCAACGTCAGCCCTGTGCATGTGCGTGGCAGCCGTCTCTCTCCTGCACACCGGCGGCGTGCGGGCAGACTGCTGGCTCATCGAGGGGGACAAGGGTTTCGTCTGGCTGGCCATCTGCAGCCAAAACCAGCCCCCCTACGAGTCCATCCCCCAGCAGATCAACAGCACCATTGTGGACTTGCGGCTGAACGACAACAAGATCAAGAGCGTGCAGTACGCCTCGCTCAGCCGCTTCGGCAACCTGACATACCTCAACCTGACAAAGAACGAGATCTCCTACATCGAGGACGGTGCCTTTTCAGGACAGTTCAACCTCCAGGTGCTGCAGCTGGGTTACAACCGCCTGAGGAACCTCACCGAGGGGATCCTCCGGGGCCTGGGGAAGCTGGAGTACCTCTATCTCCAGGCCAACCTCATCGAGTCTGTCACCCCCAATGCCTTCTGGGAGTGCCCCAACATAGTGAACATTGACCTGTCCATGAACAGGATCCAGAGACTCGACAGCAACACTTTCCGGGGCCTAAACAAGCTCTCTGTCTGTGAACTCTACAGCAACCCCTTTTACTGCTCCTGTGAGCTCCTTGGCTTCCTGCAATGGCTGGAGGCTTTCACCAACATGACACGCACGTATGACCGGATGCAGTGCGACTCCCCACCAGACTACACTGGCTACTACTTGTTAGGCCAAGGCCGGACTGGCTATCGCAATGCTCTGAGCATGCTCTCTTCCCTGTGCACCGGCGGCTCCTACACTGTGATCCCTCGTTTTATCCCTCCCAGGTACCAAGTGACCACAGCGCCCTCCGAAAGCCCGTGCTCTGAAGAGGAGTGCTCCTCTGGCGATGGCACGACCCCACAGTTCTCCTTCTTCACGCCTGTTGGGGAGACAGAGGTGCGCCCCAACATCCAGGTGAAGCATCTCAACCACAATTCAGCCGTCCTCACCGTGCAGATCCCCTACCCCTTCAGCAAGATGTACATCCTCTCCCAGTTTGAAAATGGCTTCTCCTCCATGATCACCAAGCTCAGGAAGAAGGAGGAGAACATAACCGTGAGCAACCTAGTAGCACAAAGAGATTACACCTACTGTGTGGTCTCAGTCCACCAATACTCCAAGTACAACCACACCTGCGTCACCATCACGCCCACCAGGCCCAACCGCAAGGAGCCAGTACCCACCCCTTCCACTGCCACTCATTATATCATGACAATCCTGGGATGTCTCTTTGGCATGGTAATTGTCCTAGGTGTTGTCTACTACTGTCTCCGGAAGAGGCGCCAGCAGGAGGAGAAGCACAAAAAGGCCCCTGGAAGCATGAAGAAGACCATCATTGAGCTGAAATACGGGCCAGAAATGGAGACCACCAGCATCACCCAGCTGTCCCAAGGACAGATGCTGGGTGGGGAGACAGTGACCCGCATTCCCTATCTGCCTTCTGCTGGAGAGGTTGAACAGTACAAGCTGATCGACAGCAGTGAGACCCCCAAGGCCACCAAGGGCAACTACATGGAGGTGAGGACAGGCGAGCAGCCCGAGAGGCGAGACTGCGAGCTCTCCTTGCCGGACACCCAGGGCTCTGTGGCTGAGATCTCCACCATTGCCAAGGAGGTGGACAAGGTGAATCAGATCATCAACAACTGCATCGATGCCTTGAAATCTGAGTCCACCTCCTTCCAAGGGGTGAAATCAGGGGCAGTCTCTACTGCGGAGCCTCAGCTGGTGCTCTTGTCAGAGCAGATCCCCAGCAAGCACGGATTCCTGTCCCCCATCTACAAGGAAAGCTACAACCACCCACTCCAGCGACATCACAGCATGGAGGCGGCCCCCAAACGCTCCAGCACCTCTTCCAGCGGCTCCATTCGTAGCCCCAGGTCCTACCGCTCCGAGGGATCAGGCCACAAATCAGAGGCCAAATACATAGAGAAGACGTCCCCCACCACCGATACCATCCTCACTGTGACACCGGCCGCGGCCATCCTGCGGGCAGAGGCGGAGAAGATCCGGCAGTACAGCGAACACCGGCACTCGTACCCCGGCTCGCACCAAGGGGAGCAGCACGACACCATGTCAGGGCGAAAACCCTCCATCCTGGAGCCTCTGACCCGTCCTCGTCCCAGAGACCTGGCCTATTCCCAGCTCTCGCCTCAGTATCACAACCTGAGCTACACCTCCAGCCCCGAGTACACCTGCAAACCATCGCACAGCATCTGGGAGCGCTTCAAACTCAACCGCAAGCGGCACAAAGACGAGGAGGAGTACATGGCAGCCGGCCATGCCCTACGCAAAAAGGTCCAGTTTGCCAAAGACGAGGATCTTCACGACATCTTAGACTACTGGAAGGGCGTCTCTGCCCAGCAAAAGTCCTGAGTCCTCACAACAACTCGTGACTTAACACACTAACTGGACCAAAAGAAATCTGCAGCAGCTATTTTTATTCAGACTGTCTTTGAAGCAAACAAAAAATAAATGAATCGATAAAAATAAAAGAGAGAACAAATTATGAAATCTATAAATATTCTATATAATATATAAAATGAAATATTAAAATGTCCTCACGCTGGTGAGACATACACCAAATTTGAACACAAAGACTTTAAAAATCAAACAAACTGTGGAGTGAAATTTTCTTTCCTTTTTTTTTTTTTAGAAAAAAAAAGAAAAATAAAGAAAAAATTCAGCATAAAAAGAAAGAGCAGGCAGAGAGCTGAGGTCTGGCATTTCCCAGTACTGCATTGCATGAGTCCCTACTCCGTGATTTTGTGGATTCTTTGTGAACAGTTTGTGTTCTTCCTTCCTTCCCTTCCAAAATCAACAGCAACAAAAACAGCAACAAAAACCAAAAAAAAAAAAAAAAAGACCAGAAGGAGATCCATCCTTTGGGCTGTTTTTGCAAATGGAGTCTTCCAGTTTAGACTTTTACCCAGTTGAAGGCTCGTTCACATTTTCATTCACTGAGAGGTTTTACGACACATTGCATTGTAAACTGAAGTCATCCAATTGTACAGAGAAAATTTCTATATTTGCAATGTTTGCTGTATAATGAGAAAGAGAGAGGAGAAAAAAAAAACAATACTACATCTACTAAATATATATATATATATATCTATATTCACCTGTTTGTATCAGGTTTTAATCATGGATTTTAGAGAAAGAGATGGAGTTTGGTTTGAAGGACTTTTCTTTTGTAGGTTTGTTGGTTGGTGGGATGGTTGTGGTGGGGTGGTGGTGGGTTTCTATGGGGTTGGGTTTGGTTGCTTCCACTACTTGTCTGTGTCCAAGTCCTTGCCGCTTCCAAGTGTGCTGAGAAAAAAGGCACATTCCCACAGGAAATGCAAATAATTCCCGTCGCTGGGGACAGTGGGGAGGAGGGATTGTCCCCACGGAGCACAGGGAACCTTCAGGACACATCTTCACGCCCCCATGCAAAGCTGCTGCCCACCTCCCACCAAGAGAGAGTTTGCTTTGGGCATGAAACAGAGTAGTGAAGAACAGGCCAAATTGGGATAAAGCAAAAAAATCCTGGAAAAAAAAAAAAAAAACAGGGAGGAAGGAGTAAGGCTTCAAATTACACATGCATATCATGCAAAAAATAGGGCTGCCCTGGCTCACCCTGCCGGTACCTTGATGCTACCAAAGTTTCTGCTGCATCTCAGTCTCTTTGCATGGACATCTTTAGCGCAGACAGACAAGCACTAGGGCCCAGGAACAAGCCTCATCCCATCCCATTATGTCAATATTTCAAGCGATTTTGACAGGTATCCTTGCAAAAGGTTACGTTTCCTTGAAGAGGAGCTGAGCCAGGCAGCCACGGAGCAGGATGGGCCACGCGCCTGTTCCTTCCCTGTAGCTATTTGTGCAGACTACAGACCGTTAGTGGGGTTTCAAAAGAAAAGGTGGGCTATTTCCCCACCAAATCCTCACTATTCATGAGGTAAAGGTGGGTTTCTTCTCCTCCAAGTGCCCCATATAATCCCCGTGGCCTAGCTGGTTGTGGTACCTGCAGTGAAGCAAACATGGAGCCACAACCATGTTCCCAGTGCAGCCTCCTGGAGACACGGCCCTTGGCCAGCAGGAAGCAGAGCCATCGGAGACAGGTTCCAGGGCTGGAAGAGGGAGCAACAGCAGCGGGGAAGAGGCTGATTCGGGCTCGGGGGTTCCTGAAGGAAGTGTATCTGTCCATCAGGGCACCACTACCAGCTTCATCTTTGCACCCGAGGCAAGACACCTCGCTGCCCCTGCCTCCTCATCTGCAAAACGCTTCCCCGCGGCTCTGAGGGGGAAGGCTGGTTGGGGAGGCTCCATTAATTAATTGCCTGTTTGTGAAGCCCTGTTAGCTCCAAGGGTAAGAGCCATGCCGAGTTGTTAGTGGTGTTGAACAGCGGGGGCAGATGATATCAGAGCCCGATTCTGGTTTCACACCAGGATTTCACTAGTAAGGGACCAACCAGTGCAGGAGATGTGACACAGCAGCACTGGCTTCTCAAAACTGAACCTTTTCCAGACACAAATCCCTGCAGGTGTGGAGGAGCAGGTGCAGCAAAGCCCTGGTCCTTTTTGGCTCCAAGGAGAGGTAGCTCCATATCCCTGTCCATAGGGATCTTCATGGGTTTCCAGGTGCTCCATCCTTGCATGGAGAAGCCATGGCCGTGGTGCAGAGAGCTCTCAGGTCAAATGAGCCCTTAGTCGAACAGCTCAGGGTGTGTGGAGACACCAGGCCACATCCTCCCTGCAAGGCTGGTTTGGTTTCCTACTCAGCTGCCAAACCTGCTTCTCCGAAGAGGAAAGACATTGCACCCGGCTGGGCTGATCCTACCTGCCCACAGCTCCAAGTGTACCCCAAGAGAGCAGGGAGGGGAGCAAAGAGAGGGAAGGACGAGAAAGGGAGAGAGGGAATGAAAAGCAAGGACGGGGAGATAGTGTGAGCCCTTGGAAGAAGCAGGAGCAGCTGTGCTGAAGTGCGGGACAGGCGGCCGTGTCCCATGAGGCCAGCGAGGCAGTGAGCAGCGCGGCCCCGGGAGCAAGTTTAAGAGAAAGCAGTTGTTTCCCTGCGGCAATGAAACGGAGCAGAGGGATCCAGCACCGCTTCTGCCCTGAGCCATGCGGAGAGAAACACGCCGGTGGGGAGGCGTCCTGCCTGTTCCCTAAAAAAAAGCCCTGATGTTCAGTGCTGTGGGGGAAACGCTGCCGCAGCCGCCACGAGGAGACCTGACACCTGCACGGGGACTGGGCGCAGCGCTGAGGGGACACAGCTGCTTCCACCTCTGCTTCCCAGGGCTGCGCTCCTTGGGCCCTCTCCCCACACCTGGACCTTTAACCAGTGCCCCCCAGCACCACCCTCCCTCATCCCCTTCCCAGCTCAGTCCATGCTCCTCAGGGAGCAACTGCTTGGAAACCTCCCTCCCCGGGTAGGACTGTGCAGGGACCACAGGCAAGGGTTCACAGAACCCTTAGGTTAACAGAAAGTTGATAGAAATTCTGCTGAATTTCTCAGGGTTGCAAAACGGTTGGTGTCTAAACAACCGTTCTACAAGGGAAGAATCAAGAATTGTCACTTAAAAAAAAACCAAAAACCCCTCTAATCACTTTCGCAGGATCTCTTATCAAACATGGGCAGACTCTTGTTGGAGAGCAAGACAGACCCTCAGCTCAGTATTCGCTCCAGGCCAGAGTCCACAAGGAAGCTGCTGTGGGTTGCAAAGTCTGTGTCACATATAGAGCCCATATACACATATCCTATCAGCTATATAATATAGATAAATTTAATATATAAATAAATATATGATATGACTGTAATATATAAAATTATATAAAAATATATTTTTAAGTCTATGAGTTAGGACATAAACACATCGCCCTACAGACACACACCACATCACAGCCAGCATTCCCGATGGCTCCCACCTGCACAAGCTGAACTTGTCTCTGTGCATTTCAAAACATGGCCTGCAGAAAGCGCAAAATCCAGGAGGGAAACCTGGGCTGCTCCAAGGTTGGTGAGTACCACCTGGCCAAACTTCTGCCTCAGCACAGGAGGCTGGGGAGCACTTCAGCTGCCACCCTGACAGCAACAGGGACTTTCAGAAGGGACCTGCCAGCACTGGAGCTGGTGGCCGCCCCCTTATTCGTGCGTTGGGGGTGTTGTTTCTTCTCCTGGTCCTGTGCAGCCGGGGGACAGTGGGATGGAAGCAGCAGAGGGGCGTTTGGGAGCCCAGGTCAGAATTTATTTACATTTCTGAGCGCTCATCATACCCACATCTCACCCATGTAAAACCACAGGCTTACCATTATGGATCCCAAACGTGTTCTTCCTCAAGATATCTGGAGACAAAACTGTTCTTCAAAACAACACATCAGCCCTTTCACCTCCTTCCCCACCAAATCGCTGCTGCCAGCTGGCACTCCGGGCTGGTCAAGGCAGCTACATCAGCAGCGAGCATCTCCAGCTGGTGCTGGAGGGGCCAGCCTGGCTTTCCTGTGGCTTGTAGCAGTGACTTAGCTTTTATCTGAATTTACTTCCACTCTGATTTATCACATCTCTTTGTACTGTATCCTCTGTCTCACTCTTCTAAGACAGATCAGTGGCACCACCAAGAAGCCGGTGCTGGTCATTTGGATGTCACCTTCAGAGCTTTGCAGGGGCAGCTTTACCTCTTCCATGGGCTCATTAGCAATCAACAGAGAGTGTCTCTTAATCCAGGGCTGATTCCAACTCACTTTAGCCTTTTGAAACACAAATTCACAGTTTGCTCATGCTAGCAATTTTATCAGGAATTCTGAATTCTTTCTCTGTGACACTCTGTTGCCCTTTTCTTAAACCCAGGAACACTAGATATGCTGATTTCTACCTTTTTCCCTCCAGTATTTATTGAAGTAAAATGATCTGATCCAGAGGGAAAGCTTATTTTCTAGATACAGTTTCCTCCATGTAAGGGATGAGTATGCACACAATAGTAGGGATGCAGATTTTCACCATGTGGAGAGAGGCAAAGTAGGATGCCATGTTTTACACTAGCTTTGCTGCCCTTTAATTTGGTCCAGACTGGGGGGTGTAAGTGTCTGTTTCCCTCCCTCTGGAATTTCTCCATCTTTCCAGAGCAATCAAAGAGCCTGCCAAGTCTCTGTGTTTGTGTATGTCTGTTTAATAATTCAACAGGAACATTAATGACACTGGGTGCTCGGATGTTCCTGCATGGGCTGATGGCCTCTCACATCCCACCAACATCTGTTTTTTTCATATTCCGCTCAGCCGCCTGGAAATAGCCATTTGCTGCTCACCTTTACTTGCCTCCCCATTAAAGAGCTCATTAATGCACTCCATCTTGCTTTCTTGGGGACTAAAAGATTTCCGTTTCTATCCTTTATCATATTTCTCATGGTTTATATCCTCTCCTCTTGTCACTGTGCAATGCCCTTATCTAATGAGCTCTTCTCTCCTGGTCCATCTTCACCATTAAACTACGCAAGTGCTGTCCAGCGTGTTGCCTTACTCATCTCCCGGGGTCACTCTGGGTTTGTGATATTTCTCCGCTGCTAAAGGAAGTGAAAAGCCCTGTACAACATTTCACTGTCCGTCCTTGCACCTCTCTGCCCTTATAGCCGGCCTCAGCTCTGGTTCACTGCAGCGTCCACCTCAACATCCTCCTCCATCCTTGATCTTCACAACAGCAAAGGGACTCATAGAATCATAGATGCTTAGGGTTGGAAGGGACCTCTAGAGATCATCTAGTCCAACCCCTGCACACGCAGGGTCACCTAGAGCACGTGGCACAGGACTGCGTCCAGGCGGGTTTGGAAGATCTCCAGAGAAGGAGACTCCTCGAAGTTTCTGCACTGTCTCTACAGCTTGTCTCTGCTGGTGGCCTCTTGAATACTTTTCTTTCTCTCAGCATTGCTTTTACGCAGCAGAACTCTCCTTGGGCATCACGTGCCCTTGCAATCAAGCGCTACGCAGCCCATCTGACCGGCAGGAGGCCTCTGTGGGTACCACAAAAGCTGTGATCTCACAAGTAAACACTGGTGCTCGTCACAAAATGCAGCCAGATTAATTAATCTCCTCCACATCACTCATAGCTGTGCCACAAAGACTCCCATTCCCGGCAGTTAGGACTAAAAATCTGCCTCTCCCAAAGTGTCCCTCTTTCCCACCTAGAAGCTGCATAGCAGTGAGATTTGAGGAGCTGGAGCAGGGCAGGCAGCATTGGAAGAGCAGCTTCAGGGGGCTGCAGACATGGCAAACCCCTGGCTGAGCAGCCAGGGTGTAGTCCTGGGTGAATCATCCACTGCTGTCAGTCTGAAGTATCCCGGATGCAACAGTCTCCGTTCAGGCTGACAAGACCTTGCTTGCCCAAAAGCTCCCCTGTTCTTTATCCAGCCGTCTCAGGTGTTGCAATAAGAGACATTATCCCTCCATACAAATCTTATCTCTATTATACTCTTAGATCATTCTGGCTGTGACAACACTACCACCCACTACAGAGTTCACACACATAAGTCTCTGCCTGGGAAATCCCAGCAGAAATGTGGCAACCCTAAACACGAGAAATCCTTCAAGTGCTGACAGCTGACGAGCCCCAGAGCTGCTCCACAGCCTTCTCCAGCCTTACAGGGTGATCCCTGCTCCTAAATGGCAATCACATGCAGTCGCCAAGGCTCTAAGATGCACTGGAGAAGGAAGGCTGAAGAGAGCAGGCGTGCATGGCTGCCCCAAGCCTGTTTCTATTCCAGAGCCATCAGAAAGGCTGAATCCACCTTTGGGCACAAGGTCTGAGCCAGTCCCACCCATCCTTTAGCTCAGAGGGGCTTTGCCAGCTTTGCAAAGCCACGGATACAGGTGGCTGGGGATTTTCAGATGAGAAAGGGTACTTCAGCTGGGGCACTGGGCCACAAAGTCTCCCTTTGGGTAGATGATCTTTGCCCTTTCCCAAAGAAGAAGAAATAAAAACAGTCCAAAGCATCATAGGAAGGTGGCAGCAAGTGGGAGCAAAAGGGAAAGGTTGCAAGAGGTTTTTCCCCTTAAGAAAGAAAAATATGCAAGAGCAAGAAGAAGCCAGAGGTCGAAGTGCCTGTGGGGAACAGATGTGGATGAGATTGATTTTCAGAAGCAAAAGTAGAGCTGAGACAGATGCTGGATCCAGAACAAGTGGTTTCAGCCCAGGACTGAGGCAAAGGTTAGGACAGAGCTTGCAGAGACCTGGAAACCAAGGAGGTGACTGAATTGTAAGTGGCACTGCATTTAATTGGAGCAGAATGCATGAAACGGGATAATGTAATTGGAAAGGTTATTTAAATTGAGTATTCAGAGGGAAAAATAAAACATTGCAGGGAAAATAATAATACTTAGCACTTCTAATGTGCTTAGCATCTTCAAAACCTGGTCAGCCATTAACTGATTGCTTCTCTGCTAAGTCCAAAGGCTAATAAGAAGGGATGGTTCATTTAGTTATTTCACAGCTGAGCTTCTCAATAAGAAACAAGGAAGTGAATGCTGCTCTCTGACATGCTAGCAAATAAACAGTTGGAAGAAGGAAAATACAACAAAATTCCAGCACATTCAGTCAGAGCTTCTCGGTCAGCTTCTTCCTTCCTCTGCTAGCATTTGTCCGGAGCAGATCCAGGACGGTGATGCCAGGGGGACACCAGCACATGCTGCAGAGGCCCTGATGGATGGAGCAAGCGCTTCATGCCCTGGGATGCACCGAGTACCCAGGCACGAAGCGAGGGACCAGGCAGCTTTTCCACCTGCAATAAGAACGGAGGTATTTTAGGTTTGTTTTACTTAAAAAGCAAACAATTCTTTTTGTTTGATGAGCAAGCGATTTTGTAAACACTGCAGAGAAAACAGACTACGCCGTTGCACCTCAGTAATTTCCAGCTTGTTTTCACGGCAGCAGAGAAGAGGAGCAGATAAGAGCTGTGTCACACACACTTCCAGATTAGCTGTGGGTAACTGAAGGCTGGAAGCTCTTCCTGTCCAGGCCAAAGGGCTCTGGCAACAGCAAGCTGTGTAAAATTGTTTGGGATGAGGAAATTCTGATCAAAATGGAGCTTTTGGCCCAGCACATGTCCAGCCACAAGGGCAAGCAGTAAATCCTGTGAAGACCAGGAACTGCCAGAGTTTTGGTATTGTCCCCTGTGTCCAGCATCAACCATCTAACAACACCCAGAGCAGCCTGCCCAAACCCACGACACCTCCCCGCGCTGCCCACCACACAGCCATGGGGCTGGAAACCCCAAAGTCCATTTCTGCCTACTCTGAAGTGGCCAACACGGCACCTTGGTGGTTGGTAAATGGCTCTCAGCTTGTTCTTCGGCTGCATCATGTCCTGATGGATGTAGCCACAATTTCTGACACAATTTCTCCTGCAACACCCACTTTATGATGTTCTTGCCCTTCGCAGTTTAGACACCCACAAATGCAGAGGCCTCAACAGCCTCACGGTTTGAGAACTGATGCTCCTGTCACTCCATTGCAGGTGTCCTTTCCTGGTGTACTGAAATTCCAGGCACTGCTCTGCAAGGCCAAGGGCTGCCCAGGGACCCTGCACCAGGTCTCCCAGCTCTGTGCTGGTGAAGCATCTCCATGAGAGGAGCCACACTGGCTCCATACTGGTCCCATGCAAGGCCCATGGCTCCTCCATGGCCCATGCAAGGCCTCCAGCACACCAGTGAGGTGTTCAGGCAGTGATGGGAGAGGGTAATGCCCCACACACAGCCTGGCAAACTCCCTGCTGCAGCAAATAGCTCCAAGAAGCTATTGGGGAGGTATTCCTCCACCTCACTGTTGGGTTTCAGATCGGGGCCCTGCCTTTTTGTGGAAGGGGTGCACAATATGTGTCTCTGAAAGCACTCTTGGAGTTGAAGTACAGCTCTGAGAGCAGAGCAGCACCTTAAGCTGGGCTTGACTCTCCTGGGACACATTAACCAGCAGCAGTGCCGCAACCAGAAGACAGAGTTTGGAGGAATTAATGTTCTCCTGTCTTTTTGCCCCAGCCTCTTGCCCTCTCAGCTGTGCCTGTGTTCACCTTTCCTTTCTATTTCAGGTTTCCTTCATGTTAAAAGTGAAGTGTTTTCTGTCTCAGTTCCTAGCACGGCCCCATAACCCCTGTTCTGGGAGGATGAGTCAGGGGTGAGAACAAGAGCATGTGAGCAGGGACTCTTTAAACCAGTGTTACCACTAAGCGTGTCTCCCCAGAGAGGAGTTCTGCCTGCGCGAGGCAGAGGAGGTCGGGACCTCGATGATTTACAGTGCAGGATGCATCTTCCCGGGCGTCCGAGGGACTTGGGGAGGACGCTCAATGCAGAGACGGCAGCCGATCTCTAGCACAGACTTCTGAGCAGGGGAGTTTTGGGATGCAACGTGCTAACGTCGCTACCTTCTGCTAAATGTCACGTACAGCCGGGCAGCAGATATATGGACCGTGCGAGACACCACTGATTTTCCTCTGCCAGTTCCTGGCATAACGAAGCCCAATGGGTGTGTATAAACAAAGAAAGCATCGCTCTCGCTGGACCTCATGCATCATTTATATCCATCTTTTCCATGGCACAAGAAACATTTACATATGCCAGCATTAATTTCAAACGCCACTTCAAAGCCATCTCTGTCTAATGAACCCCATGCGCTGTGCACAGCAAATTCCACCCGAAAAATAATTAGCAACACACGCCACCAAAGCGTTACAAGAGGAACGCGGCACACCACCTGCTGAAGCAAAATGAATGCCTGATTTATTTATTTTTTCCTACTTTTTTAGCGAGATTCAGGCTCTGACTCAACACTGTTCTCTTTTGGGCTTTGTAGGGCACTGGGAGGTGTCACATCCCCACTCTGCCTTCAAGGGTACGGTTAGGATTGAGTTGGGTTTTTAATATATTTCCTTAGGTCACCATTGGACAGAGCCTGCTATTTTCCCAGTGCTGGAAGGGCCAGCCGGGATGTGCAGGGCAGGAGTCTGCAACTCTTACCCAGAAGTCGCCAGGGTTCCTGGTCTGCAGGTGCAGTGCCCTCCAAGCTGAGCTGTGCCTGATGGCTGGGAACACCCAGGGACACAAGGAGCCTCATCGTGGTCTGACTTTAGAGCCTTTAAACCCTGATCATCACCAGCCTAACTGAGAAAAGGAGATGGAGGCAAGATCAGGAGATGAAGTCTTGGGTGTCCATAGCAGGTACAGGTATCCCTGCTCCTTCCGATCCCCTGCAGCACACAGCCCCCGGGCACCCCTGATGTGTCCAGCTCAGGCAATGCACTTGCCTTTACTAAAATCATCCCTTAAGAGCTGTCTGCAAGCTGTGCAGTCCCACTCGTGCCCGAGGAGCAGCGGGAAGGCTGCACGCTGGCACTGGGTCCCGGACTGGGATGTGACCATCACTGTCCTGCAGCGACGCTGGGATCCTGGAGAGCCCCTAGGTTCTGTCACCATGGACCACAAGCAAAATACTCAGTGGGATGTTGGTCTTGGCCAGACACATTGCATTGCTACTGAAAGTAGTATACGACCACACTAGTCAAAATGTCAGTCCCTGTCTTGTTAGGATGCGAAGGGTTAAACTGCTTTTCCTATGCAAATTAGGCTTAATTAATCCTTTTCATCAGTTGCAAATATACCTTCTGAACCCTATTAAAAACATGAATATGCAAATTCAGACCTTTTTTAATACTCATTTTCAAGGACTTGGAGTCAGGCTTGATTATTCGATTCCCGTTAACAGCCTGTAAAATCTGATGCAAAATTTAATTTCCATTTTAAGTTATCCCCCCCTCCCACCCAAAAAAAAAAAAAAAGAATCTGTTGGTAATTAAGCTAATTACGGTGTTACACTAAAGAGGAGACAAACAAGGAGGACAAGATCATTCATTACATTTAACACTGGTTACAGGGCCCAGGGACTGTGCAAGGCCAGAGTTAACCATGAAGTCAGGAAAACGCAGCAGTGGAAACAGGACACACGCAGGGAGGATGGTGCTCGTGGAGGGATGTGGTGCCTTCCTCATGCTGGGAAGGTCTTTCCTTCATCCCTGCGAGCTGCCCTCCTCCTGCAGGTAGAGCGGGACCTACCCTGGCACTGTCTCAATGACAGGGCGAGAGGGAGGAGGCGCTGAACCAACCTCGGCGTGGGGAGACGGGAGGTCTCCACCCGGGGCAGGAATGAGGTTGCGGAAGGCAGCAGACATGGAGCTGTGGATTCAGGACAACCCATGGTACAGCCTATCCGCCGGAACAGCTGGTGCCGCGGCATCCCATGCGAGCAGATTTCCACCAGCATGAGCAATTCCATTTCATCAAAAATGCCTTTCTGGGGTGTAGTGGGACAGTTGGCAGTCACAGCCCATTAGAGGTGACGGGTCCTGCAGGCCTGCAGCTGATATTGCCAGGATGTCCCATGCACTCTGCAGGAGGAGACCCATGAGCCCCACTCTACAGAAGGCACCTTCTAGCCAGTGCCCTCCCCATGTGGTTCCTTCCAGTGCTCCACAGCCCTAAGGGACACGGGTACAAGATGTGACCCCTGGGAGCTGGAGACAGTGGCCAGCACGTGTTAACCGAACCTCCCTGTCCCAGTGGGACAACATGGCACAGCCACCTAGGACCTAGTCCCTCTGTGGTCACAAACTGGGTGCTAGAGAGTCATGGCCAGCTGGCTCCGAATTTTCTCATCAACCTTTGCCTGCCTCCCAGCTCTGCCTGTGTGTAATTAAACAAAAACTGGTGCTATAGGCTGTTAATTACCGTTTACCGCAGTAGTGATTCCTTAAAAATCAGTTATTAACAGGCCTAAGATCTCTTCCATATTTCGCATGTTCTAATGAGCTGGAGTAAGTTAACAAGTGATTTCTTAAAGCTGTAATCCTCAACATCACCTTGGAGCTGGTAACTAGCTAATGGCAGCACATGATGGTGGGTTGTCTTTATGGAGGGATGAATCACACGACCTGGCAACGGGCTGGAAACACACGTGGGTGCTGCTGGGTCCACTCCAAGGCCAAACCTTGATGTCTGGAATACTGGGCTGCTGGGCAGCTGACTATAGCATTGAAACAAAGTCCTTGCATTACCTAAAGACTTACCTAAAGACAGTCTTCATCTGCAGGGTAGATCCATCCAGGAGCGAGTTGTTATCTGGTGAGATTTTAGCAGTCCTCCAGTGCAGCTGCCAGGGTGAAGGCTGAGTTGGGTTTGGTTTATTCACCGCTGTCACCTCCTTCCTGAGATTCCTCGTAGCCCTCCCAGGACTCACAGCAAGAGGAGCTGTCACTTCGGAGCACGCCAATCAAGCGTGGCTCTGCTCGGCAGCGGCGGCATAAGAGCGGGAGCTGATCACGTACATCCCCAAGGGCTGGAGCGTGACTCCCAAAACGAGCCGAGGAGAGACGCGCGCGCGGGGACGAGCCAGGAGGGCCTCGGATGGGAGAAGGGGTGAAGGAGGGACAAGGCGATCTGAGTCACCCTGTTGCTGTATCAAGCTGGTCTCCCTTTCCTCATTCTGTGGCCAGACAGGAGTGGGAAGCACCTGCAGACAGCAGCAATGAGGAGCTAAGAGAGGTTTGTGCTCTGAATTTCTTTCCAGAGTCACTGCTTCTCTGAAGTGCTTAGGGGACCAGACTGGCAGCCAAACCAGCCACCGTCCCCAGGTGATGTGCCTGCAGTTGTACAGGGAAACACAACCCAGCTGATGCTCAAGGATTGAGGAAGGGTTCATCTGCCACACTTGAGAGCCTCTCACCTGCCTGGAAAACATTTTCCACCACATTGATGCCTGAAATCTATGATCCCCAGATAAAAAGACTCTGATACTTCCTCATGCATCTGCATCTTCCTTGCCTTTGACCTGTTCCAGCACATCTTGTCAATGGCGCGATACTTTGGGGGGAGTCAGGGATGGAGAATTACCTCCTTGGTCCCTACAGGCAATCAGCTCACTCCCTGAACCATGAGATATGATTGCCCTTATTATTTTAGATTGCATAGCAGTGAGTCTTGTTAATGGTCATAAAATTATCCAGTTCTTATTTAAAATCCAACAACCGTCTGTGTTTCAATGACCTCCTGATGGTCTCTGGCTTTGTTCCAGGTTAAAGAGGCATCAGAAGCGACCATGGAGGAAAAAGAGGCAGTGGGAAGATTAAAGAAAAACAACCGAAAGCAAGAGCCAACAAAGAGAATTCAAAGTAAAACAGGGAATATTAAAGAGAGCTCAATCAGTCAGCTGAAGAGTTCAAAAAACACAACCTGTCAAGAAGAGAAGGAAGCAGCATCAGGTAAAATTAGCAACACTAATAACTCATCAGAGCTGGAACCTGGGCCAGGAAACAGCACAGGGAAGGAGAGGAGCCCAGTAGATGCTTGATCCCATTGAGAGGAAACAGGAGAGGGAACTGACACAGCCTGAAGGAACTGAGAGCCTTGCTTTAGTGATGGTTTAGGTAGGAACCAAAGACATGGGCTACTCCTAGGGCCTCCAGCTTTCAAGAACTGGCTTTGTGCTCCCTAACCTACAGGGCAGCCTTCTCTTCAGTGGTATTTACCTCTCAGGAAGGGACTTCCTAGCATTCACCTTTCTCCTCAGTGCCAGCAAGAGCCTTCTGGCAAGAGGAGCGAGGGATGGCGGTGGCCTCCAGGCCTTCCCTGACCCAGAACCGCCTCATCTCACACCTCCCTGCCTTCCCCTCCTGCTCCTCCTCACCTGAGCCACCACCTTCAAGTCTAGGACAAGCCCGAGCTTCCGTTTTGTCCCTTTATTTGCTTTGTGAGGAAAAAACACACACGTGAGCCTGGTCCAGCAACTCGGAGAGGCAGCCAGTGGGCTGGCACCGTCCCATTTAGCAAAGGGCTCAGCCATTGGTTTCTGTACACAACATTTCTGAAGCAAAACCTCTTATTTCTTCTAGTTACCAGACTTTCTAAGGGAAGACTGCTCCGCTGTCCTTTCAAATAACATCTAAGAGCCCCCAGAGTACCAAGAATACCCCCGCAAAGAAAAGCAACAAATGGGAAAAAAAAGCAAGAAGCAAAGAACTGTTTTAATGTAACCAAGTTCAAACACAGATTCCTATCAATTTTGCAGCAAACCTGAGTCATGAAATTAAAAGTAGCATCAGCATATTTCCTATTAGCTAGGGTTCCTTTTTCAGAACAGATCATACATTCCTACCCTATTTTTCTAGACACTTGTGTCAATGCGATATCATCAGATGCCGTTCAGTCGCTCCTCTTAGCCTGAAAAAGCTTTCCTGTTGGGAAGGATGGGATTTTAATATTTAAAAAAGATTCTGAGAAAAAGCTTTGCTGATTTTTTCCTTTTTTTTTTTTTTTTTTTAATATCCCTCCCCTGATCAGAGTGGGTGCATTTTGTAGCTTTTAAATATCATGCAACTTTTAGCACCGTTGCTATTCAATTCGAATCTGCTGTCACAGCAGGCAGCACGGATGCGATTTACACCGTCGCGGAGAGCGCGCGTTCCATCTTCCGTCCTCCCCAGCGACTGCGCTGCGCCAGGAACCCGTGGTCGCTAGTGCCCATCACCTGGCATCTGACACCGTCACCACGTCACCACGGCTAACAGTGGAAAGCCACAACAGAGCCAAACTCGCCCGCGCCATCGCCCGCATCCGGCACCGCTGGCTGCCAGGGCCCAGCATCACCTTGGCGGTGTCCTGGGAAGGCTTCTCCCCTCTCCCCCGAGATCTTTTCTAACAGGCTGTTCTCCCAAATTCCACCATTTTTGGCCATCTCTCAGCCCACTGGTGGGGTTGGGAAGTGCCCTCGTCGCTCCGTGTTCCAGTGGGAGGTTGGATGTGGGGAAGGGAAACGTTGGGAACCCAACGGCAATTGTGGGGTGCTCAACTGCGCCAGCGCAGGCCGCGCCAGCTCGGGCCTCCTTCGATCCACCCGCTTGGCTGTGGGGCAGCGCGTGGGGCAAAGAGGGGCTCTGCAGGGCTAACGCCACGGACCTCGCTGCCCTCACTCAGGCTCCTCGCTCTGGGGATGCCTCCTTGGGAAGAGGATGGGGACAGAGTTTCGCCGGGAACCCTTGCGAGGGCTGTGACCACTGCTCCAACCGGCAGAGCAGCCTGTGCCTGCAAAGGGCCCCTGCCTGCCCTGGATCACACCGAGAGCCGCCCGCTCCCTGCCCCAGCGCTAAGGGCTCTGGTGAAGGCAGCTTTCTGCCCTCCTGCCTTCAGAGAGGCGGCCTGCACCGCGCTGCGTGGCGACACGCAGGAAAAACAGAGGCTTTCCCAGTCCCGAGGTAGGACAAGCCCGGATCCAGGCTGCTGCCCAACATCCAGCAAGGATGTCAGCTGGGAAAAGCTTCCCTTTCCTTGCCACATCCCGTTTCTTCCCTTCCCCTTCCTTCCCTTGCTCCTACCTCCAACCCTCGCCTCAGCTTCACGCTCCTCCCCTCTCCCCACAGCATTACCTGAAGGAGATCCGTGATAAACACAAACCACTGAGCCATGCCCCAAGCTTTTCCACAGATCATTCCACAAGGGCTTCCTTAGTCTCTCCTCAGGTCCAGGCTTACTTCCAGGACAACTCCTTGGAGCTCATACATGGGAAAAACATCAATGCCAAAGGAGTCAGGGACTGAAGCAGGAGCAAGAAGCTCCAGGTTCATAGCTGCAAACTCAGAGGAGAAGCACAAACCTTGGAAGTATCTACCTTCCCAAAGAGCTCCGTTGCTTTTAAAGACCATATGGCAGTACTTAACAACTCTTTGCCCCTGTTAGATATTTATATACGCACATAGATGAAAAGGGTTGATCAGTGGAGGAGCAGGGACTCAGAAGCAGTTTGAGTGAAGGGAAGCTTCAGGCAACGCTGCAAACAAGACAGTGCTCCAGCACACACAGTCCCCCAGCCGTGCATTAATAAATCATATTTTACAGCTTATAGCACATAAACCCAGCTAGCATGCACTGAGACCCAGCAAGCATACGCACACTTGTTAACACTCTTGCCTCTCCCCTCCAACCAACTGCAAATTTATTACTGATCTCCTAAGATTTTCCAAGACGATTTTTTTGCAAACAGGGCTGCAGCTTTGCAAGTGGCAAACTGAAGACAGATGGGACTTGTACCCCCAGCACCTGGAGTGTTTGAAACTGCTGTAGCACCCGTGGCAACCAGTGTTGCTGTTTGTGGTGCCCCACAGGGGCTGTTGCTGGTCCTCTGTGATGGGGGAGTGCAAGGTGGGTGGTGAGCGTTGCAGCGAGGTGCTGCGATGATCTGCTGAGCCCTGGGTAGCTGGGTGCAGAAGGAATACTCACTGCAAACTTCAGCATTGCAGTTATTATTCACAGCTCCCTCAAGGGAGAGAGGAGCACTATAGCAGACAGGAGCTGCTACGGCAGCAAGGTTCACCCACCTGTTTGGGGCTTTATCCTGAATTTGGCATCAGAGGCCGAACGGGAAACTTGGGGATGCACAACTCTCCCCAACGCCGTGTCTCACCAGCAGTGTGGGCAGCTTTGAGACGGTCACAAATTCTTGCAAACGCTCCCAGGCCTTCGTGAGAGAGTCTTCGAGTAGCCAAGCTCCCCCAAAGCCCTGGTTTAACGGAGTGCCCACGTCTGCTCACTGCCCAGCAGCATCGCTGTCACGCAGCGCAGCAGAGCCAGCCTGGCACCCGCCCCGACCGTTCGGCAAGACCGGGCTCTGCACCATGGGGAGAGGTCAGACCAGGCACCCAGCTTCTGGAAAACGCCTCTTCCAGGAGCGTTCTCTTATTAAACTTTGTTGAAGAAACCAGTTTTGCTGGGAGAACAGGATGCAGCAGGGTAATTCATCTGTGTCTCTCCTCCACACTGAAGGAGCCTCGGAAGACTAGTGCTTTTTCTGCACCAACCTATTATCCGTTCACTGCTGGGAGGCAACATTCCAGCGGGCAGAATGTTTTTTCCCTTGTCACTTCCCAGCATCACTTCTCGCCTCACCCGTGTTTTGCTAAGATAGAGGGTTTATTGTAAACTTATTAATTACTTCATTTCTCCTGCGAGGAGCCAGGAGAAAAATTTCCAGCAGCAGCCAGGATCTGCTATTGTGTTGGCGGAGGAGCGGAGTGCGGCTGACGTCACGATTCATTTTCTCCATGAGTGAGGAAGGCGACTCGCAGTGCCATGTTGTGCATATGAATCAGGCAGCATTCCCCTGGCACAGCATGCCAGGCAATTCGTCTTCCACCAGGACTTCTTCAAGCAGAAGGGAAAATGCCAAACTTTGTTGCTGCTGCAGAGAGAAGGGGCTGGGGAGATGGGGTCTAGAGCCTCCCCCGAGCTCGTGCTTGTCCCACCGCTTCTCATCGGTTGGGTCTCTGGTAGCTGTTTTCCATGCCCATAGATACACCGATGAGCCTGCTTACTGCTGCCTTCTCTGCAAGCTTGGAAGTTGGACCTTGGTCATATCAACAGGAAAACAATATACACAAAAGTTCATAAACTAGTCTGGTTTACAGTATGAACAAGATATTCCTGGAAGAAATAAAGTGATGATGTCCTCCTGTACACTACTAGCCTCAGACCACTGGTGGGTGATTTGCTACCACACTTTATACACAGCACAGCATAGAGGCAGCACAGTGTACGTCCCAAATAAGTCACATCCCAAATAAAGAAGTCATAGGCTCAGGTGGAGAAATGACACTTTATTCTTAGGATAAAAGAGGAATCTCCATTGCAACAGAGAATGTCAGACTTCAGGGGGTGCTCCATCCTCGATGGAGGAGACACTTCCAAGGGAAGGGGGACACCCCCAACAAGGTGGGCAGTTATCCACAGCCTGGTCACAAGCAGCAGGCTAAAACCAGCAGTACAATGAAGACCCCTGGAGGAGATCCCTCCCATCATCTGCAATCCTGAGACAACCAAGAGTCTTGACAAGAAACGAAAAGCAGGTCAGTGACATCAGAGAACACCCCATGACAGTGAAGAGGCAGTGAGGGTAGAGGGTCTTCAAAAGTCCATTTGTACTTACACTTGGCTGCTGAGTAATGGCAGACTAGGGGCTGGCTTTCTGCGACTGAGACTCACTTAATTAGACAACTTGAAAATAACTTCAACCCTGCTGAGTGATAAGCTACTTGCAAGAGCAGAAAGCATTTAAAATGAGCCTGCTAATTCATGACTCTGATCCTTCACCAATGTCCTGCATCAGGGACTAAGCTCTTGGCTCCCATTGGAAGGACTATTCAGTCCAAGTTTTCCTCTACATCCATATTTGTCTGTTGGCTGAGGCCCCAGTTTGGGAGATCTTCTTGGGAAAAGCTGTGAACAGCAGTGCTGTGGCTCCTCAAAACAGCAGTTCCCACCTGCTTCGCAGAGAGATGCTAAGACAGTTTGGGTAGTTTAAATGTATTTTACAGTCCACGTGTGGGGTTTGGCACAGGAGAACTCACAGGAGTTCACAGGAGCAGGAGGAAGCAGGTTACAAAATCAGCATAGAAGAGAGTGAAAAAAAAAATCCCCCCAAACCATAAACCACTCATTGCCATAGCTTAAGGGTGGGAGAGGGAAGTTTGTCCTCACTATCTTGTGAACACCTTGGGTGAATCCCTGTCCTGTGCAGGGGTGCTCCTCACCTGGCTGGTGGGTGTTGGTAGGACCGATATGGACTAAGTGATGGTTTGGCGGCTGAAGAGGTCGAGGGTGAGGGCGCTGAGGAAGGCTGGGATGCTGTCCTGGCGAAGCAGGTGGAGTTCGATGAGCTCCCGGATGGTTCGAGAGAACTCCGTTTCCAGAAGTTGCATTTTTCCACCAGAGGAGCTGGAAGCCTGAGGGGAAAGAAGAACAAGCCCATTAATACAGCAGGGTTTTAATTCACCTCCCACAATGCAGAGGAGAGGGAGATCTGAAGCCTTCTTCGGTGGGGATCTGCCTGTAATCAAGGAAATGTTATCTGCTGCAGAGCAGGTGTTCGACACACCACTTAATTGGGCCATTATTGAGTTCCGCATTTCCAAAATCTCTGCACAGGACCCTTCCCTGCATAACAAGTGGCACAGCAGGGGAAAGAGCAGTCTGAGCATCTTGGAAATGGCCTGCACGAGGGCCAGGCTCCCACCACGTGCCACAGAGCCAGGGTGCCCACGTGGGGGGCTCCATCCTCCACCAGGGCCTGTGTGGCCTGACCTACACCAAGGAGCTTTCCTCCTATGACACTATGGAGCACTTATCCTTGAAATCCTTCCTGTTCCTGAAGGAAGGAGTGGACATATTCCCAACTGACACAACTCCTTTTCAATGAGGCTGATTCACCCCACATCTCTGAAGTGTTTCAAGATGTTTGAATCAGCCTGGCAGTGCATACCCAAGAGCTCCAGAGGAATTATTCCAGAGATGCTAACACGAAAATAAGGAAACTCAACATGTGGGAAGACATTACAAATCTCCTGTAACATATAAAACAAGCAAAAAAAAAAAAAAAAAAAAAAAAAGAAAAAGCTAAAAGCAAGAAGAACGCTTGGAGCTTTTCTTGGCCCTGGAGGCACGAAAGCTGCTCATTTATTAATAAACATCAAAAACATCACAGCGGAAATGCTAATTCTTTCCCCTGCCATTTTCCCCTTCAAAATGCTCCCGCTCCTAATTGCTCTGTACCCTGCTGCTCCCTGGAGCGCGGCTGGGAACCATGAGGGCTCCAGCAGGAAGCGGGGCAGACTCCCAGCCCACCCAGAGACCCAGAGCTGACGATTCCTTCGGGAAAGGGAGACAGGCCCGGACCTGCTCGGAGAGAAGGGAAGTGTCACTCGCCAACGGCCCCAGGGAACTTGCTTGCTTCTATTGCATGTTTATAGGAACCTGCACACATCCGATTATGAACTTTTCATGTACGTGTCACTTCTGATCGCAGAGAGTGCAAGGTACTGAGGATGTCCCTGTCACCTCCGAGCCAGGGAGAAAAATCTCAACAAGATTTTAGAGAGGAGAAGTAAATTAACATTGTTTTTAGATTCTCCTCTGCTTCAGCCTGGTTCTTTCAGCAACTCCAAAGATATTTGGTGCCATAAACAGTTCCGTAGTGGAGCCACAGGCTCAGACTAAAGAGTCTGACTAAGAAAAGGGAACAAATGGCAGGGAGCAAGCCCGTTTGCTGGCACAGCAAGGAGTGCTCCTCTGAAATCTGTCCTAAAGGCTAGGCACAATATGAAGCTCTAGCAGAGCTATGAATTACTACATGGGCTGGGCTCTGTCAAGGAAACACAGGTTTTGTTTTGCCAATCCACCCCGGATTCAGCTGATGAGAAACATGAGTTTAGGATGAAGGTCCAAGTATTAGGAATGCATCACTTGTGTCTTCAAAGTCAACGCTCAACTGAACTCACCTGAAACAGGAATTCAATCTCTGTATGAAAGATACTGCCTCCTTCTTAGAATTAAAACACTCGTTGGGCACAAAACTAATTTTCTAAGAATTTTAGAAGTAAATCCATTAATTGCTTTACTAGTTTAATTAATTAAAGTAAGTTCCTTAGGAAATTTAGCATCCACTGCCAGACTGTTTGCTTGGGTCTTATGATCTCAGAAGCAGAATAACTTGAAATGTTTTAAACTTCCTGTCTAATTTGAGCTCACGGCTGTCTTGGGTGAAGGTAACATTTGAATAATTTCTTTGTGAGATTAATGGCCATTTCTCTTGACTATTCTTCTTAACCGTACTTACATTCTTCAGCAGAGGCAGAATAATTATGATTGGTGAAGTTACGTGAGGAAATATGGGCTTTTGAGAGGACTGTTACCTCTCCTTGCATTCAGCAGTGGTTTCTTTTGCTGTCTGACAAGCAACAGGGGCAACATCTTCCCCCTGGGCTCCCTCTCACCAGGAACAGCTCATCCACAGAGAGCATCTCACCCGGGTGTCTCCTCCCTAAGCAGACCAGGGAGAGCAGGGAAAGCTTCCCCTGCCGAGGAACGCTGATAGGTTGATCCGAGGATGGATGTGCTGGCAGTTCAGCTCGCTCCATCTCACATTGCTTAAAAAAATTTAGAAACTTGCTTCTTTGGGAGTGTTTTAAAATTGCTACCATTGTTACTGTTCTTATTGTTTGTTTTTATTGCTTTTTCTTTTTCACCCATCTGTTCATAACACAGAATAGACGGGGATAGAGACAGACAGACAGATTTATTGCTGTTGTCGAGTTCAACAGCAGAAGTACCTCTGCAGCCTGTGCTTTACAAATAAAGTTATTATAGGAGCAGCAATACATTCCCATTAATCCGCATGGCTTCTTTGCGGGAGCAAGTCTGCACCGTAGCAGGGACACTAGGTGAGGAGCTGCGGGAGCTGGACGGAGCGGGGACGGAGCTGGGACGGAGCGGGGACGGAGCGGGGAGCGCGATGGGAGGCGACGCGCACGGGTGGGCAGGACAGAGGAGGAGGGGACGGTAGAGGGGCTGCTCTGCCAAATGAAATCTGCTCGGGGTATTCTCGTTCCATGACATTCGGGATCACTGCAGGGCCTACCAGCTTTAAAAACTGCAATTACGGAAGACACAAAGCTGAAATTTCCATTGTGTTACACCTATTAGGGCCTTCAAGTCATCCTCTTCCCTACTCATACCTAGGACTCCCTCCAATTTTTTAAATCATTTTTTAAACAAAAAACATAAATCCCAACCCTCAAAGAAAATTCCTAGGCACAACCTCTACCCGAAAGAAGTTACTTCTGAGAGCCAGCTACTCACAGGAACACCCTTTCTCCAAGGCACTCGTCACTCCAGCAATGCACCCCAGGAACTGAAGTCTGGACAAAGCTGAACCCGCTCCGAGCTCATTTGGGTACAAAACACCCAGTGAAGGACCCCAGTCAGCATCACACAGGCCCACAGGTGAGCACAAAGAGGGCAAGAAAGACAAGAGTCTATTCCAAACCACTTCTAACTACTCTGAGTCCACATTATTAAAATGTCTTACTCACACCTACATGGCTATCGTGTGTTGTTGCTTTCAAAGGTAATGCCCAAAAGGAAAAATTAAAAAAAAAAAAGGCAAGATCTGGAGGTGCACTGAATGCACAGGGTCAAGGCAAGGCTGAGGCCGGGATCCTCCCTGCAGGCAGTGCACACAGGGCTGCCCCAAGAGGCAGCTCGGGGACCAACATCACACTTGGTTCCTCGTCCAGCTAAGCTCACCAGCTAAGCATGGTGGTTAAGGCAAGATGCAGACACCCCATCCTGAAGTTAGGCAGGGTGAAGATATTGTCTCAGATCTGGATCTCCTCATTCACGGAAGAATCAGGCCGGCAAGCTCAATTACTGAGACTCAAGTCTCAGTAATTTTAATCGAGTCCTCCAACAGTCACAAAAGGAACGAGATCCTGGCTTTGGCTGAGCTCTGTTGCCAGCCCAGTCTGATCTAAGGCCTGTCGAGCCCTTTCCTGGGAGAGCAGTGGGAATCAATCTTTGCCCGGTGTCACCACGTGTCTGCTTGTGCAGCTGGGTGTATGTGAATCCTGCTATGGATTTCAAGGGTGACACCCTGTTTTCTGCTCATACGCTGTGCTACCTTAGAGAACTATCACACCGGTGAGCTGATTTCTGTGTCGTGCAACATGAACAAGACAGGTCTATTTACCATGGGGCAACATAAACTTGCAGCATTTTCCTTCTAGACCTGCTCAGTGCAAGGAGCCTTTTGGAGCCAATTGCTTTTTCGCAAGAATCAAGACCAGCTGCTGCCTGACAGGGGAAAATATGAAAAAAAAAATCCTTTTAACTCAGGAAATTGGTAAATCATTCAAAACTGTAGATTTTACATATACATATGTATATATTTATTTTTGACAGGCAAAGATTTACGTTACTGCTGAAGTTGCATGCGTGCATGCAGTTTGTGGCCAGCCAGGTAGCTGGTAACTGGGGCACTCCTGCCGTTTCCTCTACTCTAAGTATCCATCCATGTGGCAGATGAAGGGTGGGATGTAGAACTGATCAATTCTTACAGTTTTGTGTACACCCTTTCCCTCTTCTGATGTATTTTAGTGTGTAGAAAACAAACAAACAACAACAAACAAACAAAACCCACCAACAACCTCACTGTCTCCAAAAATGTCTCTACAAACTGGAATGAATTTAATGGGGTGAACGAGAGTGAATTTAGTCAGCCTAAGCTTT
>NW_010589726.1:8481-22584 GCF_000705375.1 Tinamus guttatus
CCTGGAGGCAGGATGGATCGGGTTTACAGCGTCGCCATTTGAGCTTTCTGCATGTTTTGCCAGCCCTGCCCACCCCAGCCACTGCCTCTGGAGGGTTTTGTGTCCCTGTCCCATGACCCACCGAGTTGCCGGTGCTACAGGTGTATGGGGCTGTGTTGTGGATACTGGCAGAAGAATATATTTAAAAATATGTTATTTTCTCCCTTTTGATATTGGGAGACAGTGGCAGCCAAGTGAAGCATGTGCTATTAAGGGTTTTTTGAAGTATATTTAAGGGTATTTTGAAATATGGGAGTAAGGCAGAGCTGTTCTGGTGAAGCCCTGGTGATGCTAATGCAGCAGTTGGCTTTGTCTTATTCTTACTCTGTGTCTCCCCCTGGGCCGGTAGCATCCTGCTGTGCAGTATTTATACATTTAATTCCCGGGAGTTTTTCAAAAGGCAAGAGCAAGCCTCTCCTGATGGTTTCTGATGCGACACGAGAGGTGCAATGTTGTGGATAAGGCTTTTGGCAGGGCCTGCTACCACCCTCGTCACTGAGTATCTTGTGAAACTGCAGGCACCGCTTGTGGGGAAAAGGAAGGATCTGCATATAGATGAAACTGATTGAGATGGCAATAAGTTGAGGAGGAGAGTTTCTGGGAGACTAAATTTTATTGAGTTAAGCTCTTATCATAATTAAATGTCTGTTGAGAACTGCTGAAGCCAAACCTGATTTTAGAAGAAAACTGAAATGATAGTCACATATGAATTTAATAATAAAAAGGAGGTAGAGACACGGGTTTTGAGAGTGCATTAGTGCATATCATGATTTTTGTTTCTAGTCATCAGAAAGGCACCAAATCTCTAAGAGCTCCAGTGTGTGTGAAATCAGCTGTGTTACCTTCACACAGGTGCAGTAACTGCTCCTTTAGAGGAGAAACTGCCTGGTATGCAGGTGCTGTCAAAGTGAGCAAACAAAAATTAGGCATGCAATTAGTGTGTATGTTGTGCTAATGACTCTGGTTTCATTTGAAAATTGGACTCAGGTTTAAAGTGGAAATTACGGCACCATTTGGGGGATGTTTGGCTTAACTTGTGTCTATTGCTTTCTTCTCTTAATGTTTTTCATGGATTCACATGGAGGAAGGTTTCCTTGGGTCTTTCCTCAGGTCTCAAAACTGTATCAAATTCGCTCAGAGCACTAGATATGACGCATTGCTGTTTTCTTGCATTAACACCACCATAATTGCCAGTTTCTACAGATTTATATAAACAGGCTAAACAAGCAAAAAATGTTTTGCTCTCCCTTTCCTTTGCTCCTTCCTGACCTTTCTCTTTTTTCCCCTGCCCGGAGCCTCTCTTGGACCCCAAGGTATCTGTGTTAATTTCCCTCTGGCTCTGACCTTGCCTCCATTTGCATGGGTACATGCATGGAAGGTCAACAAATCCTTTCTACCGTGGATGCCTTAAAATTAGCCTTAGGAGTATAAATACTGTGCTTATATATTCTGTATTTTGCATCTTTCTTCCAATCCTGGAGCTTGGTCCAAGGGCTATTGTTGTATCAGTGTTAAATAACAACCAAAAGTGTCTAGAAGAAGAGTTCGTGCTTGGTTACTTGGACCCAGATGTCTCCCAGTGTAGTCATCTGACAGACGATGTTCATCTATTGCTTCTCCTACTGCCCTGAAGAGATAATGCCAGCCATATCACCCCTCCATTACTTGCTTTTCCATTGTTTTGAATCCATTTCAGTATAGATTTGAGTTAAATGCCATTTTTTTTTTAAAGAGAAGATGGTATTTTCAGGCAATGAAAGAAAATGGAAATACAGATCAGCAAGTGATGATCTGTTTTCCTTTATAATTTTTTTGCATCAGTTTAATACATTAGCATTCAAGTTTGTGAATAAATTGAGAATAAGTTTTAGAATTAGAAGAAATGTGAAAAAAGATGCAGACTTTGTCTAACTTGTATGGGAGTTGGATGGGTAGATGATTGATCTCTTCAGTAATCATTCATTATTTACGTGCATATCTGTTTTTGATGTGTGAATAATTCAATTTATAGGACTACTAATATTTAAAGTTAGTATTGTGCTGAGGTGGTTTATTGAGCTGGGACTATAAATCTCAAACTCTGATTTAACATTTATTCCTTATTAGAAAAGTACATTCAATGAAGGACATGGTGTGTTCAAAAGTATTTCTTAATTTCCCTCGACTGAGGGAAATAGGTAGAAGTTTGAAAAAGAATTGTACTGTTTTTATTTATCAAGACTTTCTCCAATATTTTGCACTATCTCATCTTGTTAGAAAGTAAAAATGCTAGAATGCACTAAGAAACAAAGTTCTAGTATTTCTTTACACTTAAAAATGAAGGACTTTGAGATATTCAATCAGAAGAAATAGCTGTCCTCTGGGCAGCAGTAGACAGCAGAAGGCTTAGATAAGCATCCAAGCTGACTGTCCAGAGTTTCTGGGCCTTCCATTTACCAGAACATATTAAAGTGATGTTTTATTCATGCAAATTCATTTTCTTCCTTTGACTAGTTACTAAGAGGATTGTAACGAGGGAGCCCAGGCCTGGGCGTGTAGCATGCTGTTCTATCCATTCACAGCGCCACATCCATTAAAAAAAAAAAAAAATCAAATGACGATGTCAGATTAGTTTGTGTTATTTTGATGCTCATGTTTTTAAAATAACTAAAGTCAGCATTTCAGTAGTCTGCTAGTAGTGGTCTTTCCTGCAAATTGCTACCTATACTTGCATCTGTAAAACTTTAAAAAGTCGCATGATTCCGCAAAGAAGAAACTTCTGCACATGTAAAACAAATATTATATCTTGTGGGCACAAGGAAAATACTATTTTGATAATTGTTTTGATTATTGATTATATTAGGTTGATAAATTGTTCTGAACCAAATGACCAAGCTACTATGTTCTAGCAGTATTTTGTTCACTAAAATAACTGCTATTGCTAACTAAATCTCTATTTTAAAAAATATTCCTTTGTTTTTTTGGTTGCTAGCAGCTATATTTAGACTCATTTTAGGTGCTTGTGTGAGCTTATAGCAACCCAAAAAGTGTGTGGGATTTGGTTTAGCCAGATATGTCAAAGACTTGAAATTTTAAAGGCAATGGAGTGACTACCTTTTTTTAGTGCCAAAAGAAAAGCAGAAGTGCAAGTTAGGCACGTGACTATTCGATACACTCTGCTCAACAAGAGCTTACTGTTTCCTTCAGTGTTTTCTTCCTGAGATATCATAGTTGGCATTGGTAACCTGGTTGTTGATCAAAATTAAATGCTATCAGATGCTATGGCTGGTGCCCTTGTTTTAAACACTGTTTTAAAAATGAAGGCATGGGGGAAAAATTGCTGTGGCTCTTTTGCTTGATTCTGCTTTGTCTGCTTTCACAGATTTGAACAGTTGAGCTTTCTTTCCCCCCCCCTCCCCGTTCCTTTCAGCTCCTATTTGCAGAAAATTATATGGTGCCTTGACTTGTGTTGCCTCACTAGCATTAATGAATGAACTTTCGCGTTCCCTCCCTTTGTGTTTCTCGAATAAAATCTGAATAGTTGCAACTGCAGGAAGAGAAGGAAGCGCTGGCGTGGTCCTGCCTCCCGCTGAGCGCCTCAACCACCATGTGGAACCCTGGATAGGGGCTTTGAAAATGATGGAGGTGAGGGGTGGCAGGCTAGAGGAGGGGATCCAGTTATGGTCCTTGCTCCCCCCATGGCCAAGGCTTGCTTGGAGTGCGTTGGGAGTCTGGGTGCGAGGCTGCTCTCACTGCAGTGTGCTGCTGACTGTGCTCTAATGGATGGCAAAAGAACAAGTATGCTGTCCCTGTCCTTCTGCCCTTGCCTGGGTCCACATTTCCTGCCAGGGACAAACAACACAGCCATGACGCCGCCCTGGCTCCTGGTGCGCTCCCCAGAGTTACGTAGTCCCATGTGGGTAGTAGCTGGAGAGAAAGGGAAAGTGGGACAAAAGACTGGTGAATAGAAAAGTGCAGTGTTGCTTCTAATGCAGAAAACCATGCTGCCTACCTTTCCTCCTGAGGAGCAAGATCTCCACATGAAGATGGATAATGCTGGGCTCCTTGCCTGAGTCCCCATGGCTGGTGTTGGGAGCCTGGAGCTGGGCTCAGTTGCCATCGCCTCTGTGTGTGTGCTAGAGCCCTGCTCCCATATGAGCCGTGGTGGTGGCGGCGGCGATCCCCACCTAACGCCTGCCGGGCACCCCCAAGGTGCCTTCCCACCGCTACTGGGCACAGTCACCAACGGTGGTGGTGCTAAGGCTCAACGCAGGATCCCCTGGGTTTTTCATATCCGAGACAACCGCTGGTCTTTTTTGTCTCTCGTGACTTATAACAATTGAAGAACATTTAGATCTTGGAAAATCCCCACAAAGCACATTCTTGTTGCTGTAGGAACTAATGTTCCTACCCCTGTGGACAGTGATCCTGCTATTGCAACTTATCGGTCAGCTCTTTTTTAATCCGATTATTGCGAATTTTGTGATATGGTATCGCGATTCAATGCTACAACTTCCTTGATGTTTCATCTGCAAGCTTCTAATGTGTCCTTTGCTTTATCTGCAAAATTCCTGTGATGCTTTAGCTTTAAGATCCCAATATGTGCTCAGAACTCTCATGCAACCAGCGGTAAGGTTGTTTGTGAAAGTAAGTGCCACATAGGGAAAGGGAGGGAGAAGAACACAGCACTTGCGAAAGGAATTGTGTTCAGGATGGTAAAATACTACACTACACTCTAGAAGCTGTATAGCTGTTATTGTCCTCTCTGGCAAGTATATTGCAGTATTGTAGCCTCACTGCTACAAAATTCCAGTTCAGTTTTTATCACAGTTCTCTTTTCATGTGATGGTATATTTATCTTCTATTAAAGCTCCAAATGGAAGCACTTACTGTAAACAGTCTCATCTAATGTCATCCATGTGCTAGGCTTTCTTGCTTTGTAACTTGAATGGGTAACTTAATGACACACTGGAAATCATTTCTTTATTAGTTTTATATCTTTCAGGAGTTGTGCTAATATTCTACGTGAACTAAAATCTAAGTAGGGTAATTAGAAGACCACAGAGAGTCAGCAATGCAGTAGTTGTGCTGATTAGAATCTGAATAAATGAAGAAATATCAAGGCACATGGTTAGCAGGTGAAGACATTAAGGCATAAGTGCTAACCTGCTGGCCCTCTAAAAGCTTCCAAAACCCACATTCTGCAAAGACGCACGCAGAAATTATTCTGTCTGGGAGTGATTGAGTTTATGCTTCTTTCCAAGTACTTTGATGCAGATGTTTTGTGAGCAAATGTCAGCGCCAGTAGAAGCTTTGAGAACTGGCTTATGAGTTTGGATGCCTCAAATGCTGGTTGTATGGCCCAACGAGTTGCAGAGGTCTGGTGTTTCGGAGGGCAGGTATGCAGTGAGTCTGAAAACTGAGTCTTTTGATGGCACCCCAGGTCAGGTGTCTGAAATGACTGTTCCTCTGAGACTGAGGCAAGTGCTCAATGCTCCTCTAGCGAGGTCGGATGCTGGCCTGACTTCATGCGATGTCTGCCCCAGGTCTGTGCCTTGAAGAGCTGCCTAGCTATAGGAATGGGCTGGTGCTGTCTTGCCGAGCACCATCCCTCTTCTGCAGCATGAGATGTTACAGCAGGTGAGTGATGGAAAGCAGTTTTCATATCATTCAAGAATGATATGACGGCCAAAAAAAAAAAAAAAAACCACAAACAAAAAAAAAAACCCAGCTGGCTCCCTGCAGAAGGCTGCCGGGCCTGTGCCTGTCCGGGCGAGCTGGGCTGGCGGCAGCACGGCATGCACAGTGGAGCTGCTGCTTCCTCTGCAACCCTCAGTGCTGTGTCACTACCATGCTACAGCACTGCACTGTTTTGGCCCAGGCTATTTAAGTGTATGTAAATATTTAGAGAACGTAATCTCAAAAATTAACAACCAGAGTAGTCAAAGGGGTGCACAAGGGTCTTATAGCAGTGAAATTGCACCTTATGTCCTGTTCTCGGTATGTTTCCTGCCCAATGTTGGATGGCCTTTTAGCTCTACCCAAGTCAAAGATTTCAGACAGCCATTCCTGGTGACTCCACCATCTTCTTCCTAAACAGAAATTCCCAGTTCCAAGTTTAGTGTCATGTAGGCATGGTTCAGATCTACTGCCTTGCATTTATTTACACTGATAGATGTCTGCCCCCTCATTCAACTTTCTTAAGGTCCTTCTGGAGCTTCTCACATTCCACATAACTAAGCTCTTTCAGTTAACTACTGGCTATCTGCAAGCTTAAGTATTTCACTGCCCAATTCATTCTCGTGATCACTAATGAAGTGTTGAATAAAAAAATCCCAGCACCTCTCTCTGGGGGTTCCTAATCTGACTCTTTTCTATCCTGAGCTGTGACCATTGGGCCCTACTCTTTGCTTCTTATCCTTTAGCCAGCTTTTAATCCATAACAGGGCATTTCCTCCACTCCCTGGCAACATAGGATTCCCAAGACAAGGTTATTAAATAGCTTGTCAAAGTGAAAATCCTCATCTATGTAGTCTGTTTGGATCACCTTTATCCACATGCTCACTGACACCCTTGAGAAGCAGGTTGAGGGAGGTGGAGTTGCCCTGGGCAAGCACCATGCTGCCTTGGAGCCCTCCCTGAGGAAGTAGGTTGTCCAGGCAGACTGCTGGTCCCCTGGCACAATGACTGCTTGCAGGTAAGGGCCACATACCATGGCCAGCTCTGCGGCCTCATTCTGGGCTCCCTTCTGGACTCTCTGCTGATGCATGAGTTAAGGAGCATCAGTGTGGCAAGAACCGGCTCCACTGCAGAGGACTTGGGTCCTCTGGGAGATGGTGACAAGGAATGGTGAGGTGGCAGGCATGCAGGGCTCCGTGACTGCCAGCCCCCCCCAGTAGCCTTCCTCCTCTCTCCCAGGGTGCACCAGTTGGAGCTGTGCAGGATGGGCCCTGTGTCGTGGGATACCCTGATGCACCAGTCATGAACCTGCCAACGAGCCCCTCGCGCTACATGAGCCCCTTAGACAACCCCAATCTGTGAGCTGAGGTCAAGGGGACCATAAGATAAATCTTTTCTGCCCTTACAGGAAGGACCTGTGGCCTCTTCTAGAAGGACTTGAGGGCACCTGGAGTGCTTGGCCCTGCTAAGGGGACCCTTCTACAAAGGTACACAGGACTCTTCTGAAGGACATGTGAAGTGCCAAGGCAGGTCTGCAGTGGGTGGTTTCCTGCAGATGCACCAGTTGGGTTTGCTCAAATCCCATCATGGGCAGCTGGGATGGTTGGTGCCTGAGACTCAACCAGGAAATTCCACTCAATGTTCTGGATTCAGGCTCTCAAGTAGGTCCTGTGGGTGCAGTGTTGGGCTCCAGACAATGCAGTGGAAAGTCTTTGCAGAACTTCCTAACATACTCACCTGGCATCCTAGAGAGTATAAGACATGTGCTATTTCCTTGATGCTCCAGCAAGTCCCTTGGGCACAGGTCAAATCTGTCTGAGGTGTCCTGCATCCTTTTACTAGAAGTTTTTCTTTCTCTAAATCATGATATCTTGTTCATTCATAAGAAAACAGCTCTTCTCTCTTTGTCAAACAGTTCTGCTCAAACAGATAGTGCCTCTGGTCAGTGCCTTAGTTTGCCAGGTGATCCAATCCTAACCTGGGAAGTCAGAGCAGGAAATGATTTTGCACACTGCTACCACAGCAAACAGGATTTCCAGCAGAATCAGCAGGCTGAAAAAATTCATGACAGGGCAGGTCAGAAATTTGAAGATGACAACATCTGTCCTCCCAGGGCGGAGTAAGCCGAGTTGCTGACAGCTCGGGATGTGTTTTCCTGCAGCAAAGCCCATAGGGAGCTTAGCCGGTGCCCATTCCTTCTTTAACAGCAGATCTCCACTGTCTATTCCCCTTGCTGCTTTTCTTCCAGGAGACCTTTTCACCCCCTGGAGACTGTGCAGCGCTGACAGCAGGGATGGTGCCACACTCTGCATCCCTGGCTGGACCAGGGCTCCGGGGCACATGCAGTTTCTCTTTGGCTGTGCAAGCTCAGCTGGTGAGAAGCTGTTGGATCCCAGGAGGTGATTGATCACGGCAGTCACAGTCTGATGTCCCACCTCAGCCTCCACTGCAAACTCCAGAGCAGGATATTAACTAATCAGGAGTCTGGGACTGGAAACAGGGAACATTTGGGTATGAATTTTCAAACGGTTGTCACTTGCTCTTGGCCTCGTAAAACTTTTCAGCTCTGCAGACATGCTCATGAATTCAGCATCTCTGCGTATGGTGGTTGTTATAACTATACATGAAACAGTCAAGCCAAATTGTCATCCTCATTTTCCAAAACACTTTAGGGACAGCTTTTTCTGCTCTTTGTGGTCTTGGCTCAGATCTGGTGTTTTGGGGCTAATGAGGGACAGTTTGCACCTCCCCAAGTTCCACCTGTCATCTGCAGATTCAGGCTTGGATTAGTCTTGCTTATGTTTCTGAAGAGGGAGCATGGGCAGCTTTACAGCAATAGCTGTACAGAGGAGTTGGGGAATAGACCCTGGCTCCAGTTTCACAAAACACCATTGTAGGGTTGATGTGGTGGCCACCATACTTACCTTGGTTTGTGAACTTAGCTTGTGAACTGAAGAGTAGCTTTGTAAATCTATCCAAGCTTGAAAATAGTCTGAAAGATTTTGCTCTCTGGGGATTTCTTACACCAGATAACTGGATATGATATAAGGGATAAGGGTGGTCATGTGTTTGCTATGCCTTTGAGATTGTGGTCACCAAAGCGATTGCTTGCTATGTTCTGGTTGATAGTACATTTTACTGGAATCTAGAGGTAGCCTGTGGGGAAAAGCTGTCTTGAGACTGGAATAAAAAACAGAAAGAAAATGGCCCTGTTATAGCAGCTGAGGCTGCTCCTAAGCAAGTCCTGTTTTGGCATGCTGTGTAAAGGGGGTGGCTGGAAAGCTCCTTGCCCCAGTTGTCAGCCCTTTTAGTGGTAGGCAGCTGCATCTAAAGTAATTGAGCAGCGATGCTCTAACATACCTTTAACTCCTGTCCCTGTTCACTTTTGTAGGCGGCCAAGTGGCCCTCAGCCAGCTCCAGGGTAGCTGCAATTTGCTCCCTATAAAAGCAGGATGACAGCAAGCTGCTGCTGGTCCAGCCTGGCAGGGCTTCCTCGGTTCTCTCCGAGGTATGTGGAGGATGTGGTCCTGGAGACCTGCTGAATCTCAGTTGAATGTGATTGAGCTGCCCCTTGAATAAATTATTTCACATTGCTGAAACACAGGTACAGCCATGGGCTTAATCTCAAAAAGTGCAGCAAAGTCTCTTAATAGTATAAATGCTAATCTTATGCTAACTAGTTCAACATGTTCATGCAATATGTTTGCTGTACTATATGAATTAGCTTGGTCCAACTTTCGATATCTTCATTTCTTTTCTGATATCATGCTCTCCCAGTCAATGCTGGAAATTTTTCTAAGGAGATGGGGTTTGTCAAAAAGGGACAAGGTTGTTCTTGGACCTTTTTTTGTTTGTTTTGTTTTTAAAGAGAGAGAGAAAGATCTAGAGCTCAGGTCATCCTTATCCTTTTATAAAGGAACAAGTGTTAATTTTTCTGAAGTATTTTTTTTTCTAAAAAAAACTTTTCTTTTGTGCAACAACAACTTTGATTTGTGCAAGTTGAAAATGTCTCTGGAATGGGTTTTACAGTTTTGCTCCAGAATTTGCTCCCAAAAGACACTTGAAAATTATGTGAGGGTCTCAGGGTTTGGACCCTCATTGCTGATGCATGAGGATTCTTCAGTACGGAATGTTTTCAAATGAGGAAAGGGAGTATTTCAAACCATCTTTATCTTTCCAAACTGTCTGTGAATGAGTACACTGTGGCTTGCTGTCCAGAAGGGCACAAGTCCTTATTTTGCTTGTAAATTTGCCTAGGAAGCATTTCCCAAGACAGAAGCCTAAATTATATTGCTCTTGGCCATGATGTCAGAGTGAGGAAATGCTGAGCTAAGCTGCAGGAAGCGCTGCCAGCATGAACAGCACTCTCTACCTTGTAGAACGATGCTTTCCTTGTCTTTTTTTTTTTTTTTTAACAGCAGAGTATCTGCTTTTTGGCTGAACAGATTCATTCCCTAAGTCATAGGCTCTCCACCTCTCTCCAGCGCTCTACTCCTGATACCTGTGCAGTCTCTGCCACCTCGCCAGACCTCTGTGCCTTTCAAATCTCCTCTGCACCTTATTGCCTGTGCTCAGTAAGGTGCAGCTAGTGGTAAATGGAGTCCGAAGTCTGCAGGTTGATGCTGAGCTAGGGAGCCTGGTACCACAATATTCAGAGCGTGGTGTTCAGCAAAGGAATAGCTAGGCAAGGCCGAGTGCCTGGATGGAAGTACGTGGTCACCACGATAAAGTGATACCTACCAAATAGCCCCCCGCCAAGGCAGGCAAATGGCAGCCCTACCCTACAGAACAGGGCGCTTGGTAAAACATGAAGCTGCAGCAGCTTCATGGGTGCGTTCCGCCCCCTGGGCTCCTCCTTTGGCAGTTCTGCCACGGCCTCTTGCGGTCACTGTGGAGCAGTTGAGGTGAGGCATCATGAGAGGAGGGCAAGGAGTTAATCTCTTATTTCTCTACCTTAGTCTCATTTCATTCACTGTCAATATTATTTCTGATTCAAGTAGTGCCACGCAGTACACAATGTTGGTGTGGATTCACTGACGCGAGGATGAAATGTCAAGTCCTTCTCTGCCATTGTCTCCTGGGGTTTTGTTACTCCTTTCCCCCACGCTCCGGGTGAGAGCCCATGCTGGCAAAGCTGTGTCGTGTGCTGTTGCCACAAAATGACATGGCCTGTGTTGTTGGCTTCCAGGGAGCACTTGCCAGTGAGATTGAGGTGCTCCCTTTCATTTCCAGCACTGCGGTAGGTCACAGTAATTATTTGGTGGTGCTTGTTGCCTCCGAGCAATTTGTTTTAAGCACCGAGCTGCCTTGAATGAAAATGCCTGATTTACATGGAGGAGGCTGCCTCACTGTTGATAAATGTTCTTGTTCTGCCATACGTTGGGAGGGCTTAGCTAACTGTCTACAGATTTCATCTGGACTGAGCTGCTCTCACCTATCCTCAGCTCAGCAGCAAAATGCAGCACACAGAAATGTTGCTGGAGACATCTTGGGGATATGGGTTTTGGGAAGGTGTGTGGGGGGCATTTCTTGTGCTTCTCTTCACTGCAAGCCCCGTCACTGCTGCTGCAGGATGCATGAACGGGGTGGCATGAACGACGCGAGCCAGCTCGGTGGCCGAGGCCACAGGCCCAGAGGTCTCCGGCCGTGCCTGGTTCGCCCTACAGCGAACGGGGTGGCTCTACAGCAAGAGGGCTTCTGCTGCAGGGTCAGCCTAGTTGGAAAAGGGGGGTGTGTATGCTGGTTTTGTGTATTTTTCGTTAGCTCAGAAAGGAGAGCAATGATGGCAGAAAGAAGGACCAGTTGTTGCAGACTGACTGGTGAACACTGCTGGTAAGCATGAAGCACAGTGCAATACTCAGTATCTCCAGTCGACTTACTTTGCATGTCCAAACCCAAAAGTATGGAAACACTGTCTGTTCCCATGAACAGGGCTTCTGCTGTGTTTTCAGGGTTATTTTTGAAACTGTAGGGGTCTTGTCCACCTCCTATGCTGACTCTTTGCTTTCCAGCCTCCCCAGTACTTCCCTGCTGAATTCTCATTAATTCAGTACCAGGACTGAATTAATCCTTAACTCAGCTGATGCAAAACTGGGTCTTGAGCATCCCTGTGTCTCTCACCACTTCTGTGGTTACTTACTCCCATTAATTAAATTGTCCTTGGAGAAAATAATTGCTGAAAATGATGGAAGAGAGGAGAGCTGGCCTCATCGCAGGGTCATGCACAATGTGCTTGGAAGCGTGAGAGCAGCGAGGTGTTTGCACCGGGGCTGCTGTGCCTTAGCAGGGCCAGGCATCTGCAGTGGGAGCAGCTATGTGATCCTTTGCCATTTGCAGAGGTTTTTCTGCCTGGTGCTGTGACCACTCTGCTGGGAATACACAAGCTGCCCGGGGATGGTTGGAGTGGTGCCTGTGTGCTGGGCCTCACTGAGCAGGTGCTGTGGTACCCTGTGACCTGCATGCAGCATGTCCTCCACCACAGGCTGCGTGGGGTCTTCAGCATGGGTTGGACTAACAGGCACAGGGAAGGTAATGTGCTGTTTTATACAGGAATTTTTTCCTGCTGCCTTTGATGAGACAGTGGCACTACAGTATTGAATATCCTCTCTAAATTTAGTGCAGGGATCTGGAGTGTTAGTGCATTACAGCTTTGAAGTGAGGCAAGTCATGTAATAGCAGAGCCATGCCAAGCTGAAGCTGCTGCTGCTGAAGTAGAAGAATTGACTGTAGTATCTCTATGTATACAAAAAGTCAAAGCCACTGTCCTCCATCTCTCATGTTAGAGGCAAATGCTGAAACTCACAGGGGGAGGCATGTTATCCATGCAAATTGGATACATGCCAAACTGTTTTGTATACTATTTTGAATGAGTGAATATAGAAACACATCTATGAGATTTATTTTATTTTTATGTCCATAAGACACATGCTTCTTGTTGCTCACAGTGGTAGGCACTGGCAACTTCCAGCCAAGGGCAGGCTCCCCCCTTGCCACATGCTTTGCAAACATAGTAAGAAATAGCCTCTATTCTGAAAAATTTACTGTAAGTAAAGAAGGTCAGTAAAGGATTTAGAATAAAAGCCTAATTTTACAGCCAGGGAATGAAGTTACTTGTCCAAGGTCATGTCAGAAGCGTGTTGTGAGGTGGGAAGTGGCAGCTGGTGGCATGGATGCAGTGCTTCTCTTGCAGGTAGAGCAGCAGCCTCACAGCGAGGTGCCTTGCTGCTTCTGCAGGCCCTGGAGCCTGTTGTGGCTGTGTCTGTGGAAACTGTTGATTAAATGTTTATCTCCCAAAGGGACAAGTGCGTATGGCACTTCATGAGCAAGCCAGGAATTGCCAACCCCTTTGCCAGTCTCTTTGCTTGGAGACAAATGAATGAGTTGGCAAGAAAGGTTTATGGCCCTTTACCATAAAGGACCAAAATACATAATGGCAGTGTGAAAACAGGTATGAAAACTAGCATGCTGCATTAGGATGATACATCTGCATGTAGCTGGCCTGGAAGGATTTGGGGGTGCCATAGTCGGGGCTATCATTCCCTCTGCCTTCACCCAGAGCCAGCTCCCTTCCATCCTTGAGGGCACTTCTGGTTCCTATTGCCCTGTTAGTGCTGCCTAAGCACTGGGACAGGGGATTACACCCTTCTGCTTCGTTTCTTTAGGCTTTCTTAATGAATATGCCTACTGCTTTGCACTGATCTCTTAATCCTGCTTGGCTTCTCCTGGCACATCTGATTACACAGATCCAATCTGTACATTTAATAACAGCTTTTATATATTCCATAGGATTCATTCTGTTATAACTTCCATATAAAGATGTAACATGAAATAAGCGATGGTGATTTAGGATAGTTGCTGCGTACACAGGCCTCACCTGATGGAGAACTACTGGGGCCTTGTCTTAGCACACTATATACAGTAGGGAGCTTTTAGCGGAACCGTTTCTGTTCAATGTGGAAGGCAATTTCTGCAGCATCTCAAAAGCACTTGGCTGCAAGCTCTGCCTCCTGTGATGCTTGCAGCCCTCCCTGCCCTTGCCAGGCCTACGGCCCTGTTGCTGCCGAGGGTCTTGCGGAGCAGCAGATCTGGGGCCCACAAGGATACAGTTTGGTGACCTTCCCCAAACAGGCATAACCTCATAACCAGCACTATCCTGTGTCACCTAACAGCATTAATCTTCTGGGGAGGGGAGTTGCTGGCAGAATTGCTTTCCCTCTGCTCTTGAAGGCTTTGCTTCAAAATTAACTGCTTTATTCTGGGTGTTCGATAGGTGAGGTTGATAACAATCTTTCTTGCTCACATTATGCTGCCAGTCAATGACATTCTCTACAAAAGAAACAGAAATAACTTTTCTTCCCTCTCATGTGTCATGGTGGTATAAGAGTGTTGGGGCCTTAGCACTTTTAC
>NW_010589735.1:22482-34784 GCF_000705375.1 Tinamus guttatus
TGGTAGCGCAGAGCCTCCTTCGCCCGCGAGCTGCTCAGGTCGCCGAGGCTCCAGCTCAGTCCTGCCTGTGGCCCCGTTAATCCCTGCCATTGCAACCCCTCCTACGTGCAGCAGGAGGTGACAGGGACTGAGCTCAGTGTCCCGGCCTCAACTCCCCTTCCAGCTGCTCTCTGCCCCTCTTGGCCCTGACCAGAGCCTGGTGGGACCAGGTGCCCCTCTCCTTATGCTGTCACATGCACGGCCAAGAGGGAAGGCCAGAGCAGCCTGAAGGGGTTGGGGTGAAGGCTGGCTCCAGGCAAAGACGAGAGCAGCAGGGATGGACGCAGCCCGAAGGGGTTGGGGCGAAGGCCGGCTCCAGGCGAAGACGAGAGCAGCAGGGGGGGACACGGCAGGAGCCGATGTGTCCGGAGGAGCTGGGGACACAGTGCTCCTAAGGGTACTGAGCACCCGGGGACGCAGTGCTCCTCGGGGTGCTGAGCACCCGGGGACGCAGTGCTCCTCGGGGTGCTGAGCACCCGGGGACGCAGTGCTCCTCGGGGTGCTGAGCACCCGGGGACGCAGTGCTCCTCGGGGTGCTGAGCACCCGGGGACGCAGTGCTCCTCGGGGTGCTGAGCACCTGGAGGAGTTGGGGACACAGTGCTCCTAAGGGTACTGAGCACCCGGAGGAGTTGGGGACGCAGTGCTCCTCGGGGTGCTGAGCACCCTGCTCGGCAGCAGGACAGGGACCCCGGCCATGCATGTGCCCCGAGTGCCCACCCTGCGTGCAAAGCTGCCGGGTGAGAGGCCGTGTCCATGCGTCCCCCCGTGGTGGGACGCAGCTGGGATGGAGGTGCCGTGCCCGCTGCCAGCTCCTGGGAAGAGCCGCGTGCTGCAGGGTGCCCCGTGGCTCCGCTTACCGCTGACGTCCAGGTTGTACTTGGCCACGACGCTGCCCATGGAGCTGGTGGCCTTGCAGAGATAGGTGCCGCTGTCGCTCTTGTTGAGGAAGGGGAAGAAGAGGATGTTCTCGGAGCTCTCCTGCAGCGGGGTTTCGTTGCCTTCCTTCTTCCACTCGAACCTCTCGGGGCTGTGGAGCGGGATGGGCGTGAGGCTCCCTGCCCTCCCAGAACCACGGGGCTGGTGCCCGGGGCAGAGCCACTGCCCAAGCAGCGCAGGGAAGGCACGGGAATCTTCAAGCAGGAGGAAGGGACCCACTTTAGGGATGAACCAGGCAGGATTCATTATGAGGGGACATGGGGACTTCACCTGCCTTGCACTTGGTGCCTGGTTCTGCCTGGCACTGACGCGAACCCGCAGCGCCCTGAGCCCACAACGTCCTCATCTGACCCACGTTGTCCTGGTCGCACCCCACACTGCCCTGTCCTGTCTGCACCAGGGCTCTGGGGACACCCAGGCGGCTGCTTTGGCTCCCTGGCACAGGGAGGCTGGGGTGGCCAGGAGGCAGGAACGCGGAGCTGAAGGGAGCGGAGGGCCTTACACGGGGTTGCCCTGCCCGTCGCACTGCAGCCGGAGCTTCTCGCCTTCGCGCGGGTACTGGGGATGCGGCTCGATCTTGGCCGTTGGCATGTCTGCGTGGAGACAAGAGAGACAGCTGGATGGCAGCCTGCCCCACACCGAGCAGGGGGCTGCTGGCACCCCCAAACCCCGTCCCCAGAGCATCCCCGTGTGCTGGCCCTGCTCCTGCCTGCATGGGAGCAAGCCTCTGGGATGGGGGTGAGAGGCTCTGGGGATGACACGTGACAGTGTTGCGCCCATGTCCCCCACCCCACGTGTCCCTGCCCCACCATGGTCCTGTCCCCCACCAATCCCTGCATCCCACGTACAGTGGACCTGCAGCTTCTGCGTGGTTGACCTCTCTGTGTTCTGCAGGGACTCATGGTCCACCGTGCAGGTCACTTCAATATTGTTGTCCTCCTTGCTCACAGGGAACTCCACCTGACTGCTCACAGTGAAGGTCTTCCCGTTGGGGTCTTCTACCACCTCGATTCTTGCATCTGGGGGGACAGGAGGACCCGTTGGAGGTGATGGGGATATAGGGCACGCTGCCCTGGCAGAGCGATAGGGCCAACATGCATGTTGAGCGGGGGACATTCTGTCCCTGTCCTGTGGTTGATAGTGGCACGTGGTCCAGCGCTGGGCACAGCTGCAAGCCCCGGTGCCCCGTTTGCCTCCCCGGTGCTCCTCCCTGCCCCAGCCCTCTGGCGCAGAGCCCCGACCGCTTGGGCACCTACCCAGGAGCTTCTTGTTGCCCTTCCTCCATCGCAGCTGGGCCGCGGGCTTGCTGCCAGAGGTGCGGCAGGTCAGCTGGGCCGTCTTGTTTTCATCGATGGGCTGCTCGTAGCCAAAGATTTGGGGTTTCTGGGGGATCCCTGGTAGCGGAGGCAAGAAACGCAACAGCCTCTTAGCTCAGCTGTATGAGATGGTGACGCGCAGACAGGGCAAGGACACGTTACGGGTCAGGGTGAAGAGAGGAGGATACCCCATGAGGGAAAAAATAGGGAGGAGGTTGGAGCAACCGCTTCTTGGGGCTTACCTAGCACGGTGACGAGGGCCTTGGCGGTCCGCACGGGCATGGTGAAGATGGAGCAGGTGTATTCCCCCTCATCGGAGAGGGCCACCTCGCTGATGCTGATGGTGAGCTCGTTTGGCGTGGACTTCTGCAGCTGGATCCTGTTATCTCGCAGGGCTGGAAGAAGGGGGACAGCAGGGTGAGTGGTGGGGGCTCAGCACCACCAGGACCCTCCACTGGGTCATGTTTTAACCCAACAGCAGCAGCAGGAAGGTAGATCACCTTTCTGAGGCACCATGTACCCTGGTGCTCCTTCCCTCTGTTCCCACAATCCTTTGGACTCAGAATTTGTTCATCTCCCTTTTCCATCCCCAGCTCCCCTGCACGTACCTCGTTTCTCCCCGAAGTAGAGGGTCTGCTGGGCAGGGTTGGACCACTGCAGGGAGGAGTCGTCAGGGTCTTCCACCTGGCACTTGAGCACCACCGTACCGCCGGCCACCACCGTCTCGTCCGACGTCGTGGGTTGGCTCTCTGGGCACACACGGAGAGGTTAATGGGCACCCTGGGCATCACACAGTGACAAAGGGAAGGGCTGAGAGGGGGACAGTGGCACCCCCAAAGTCCCCTGGCCAAGGAGGAATCCTGTGCTGGGATGAACAGCCTGGAAAACAGGGGCACAGGGCGAACACGAGGGGCACCGTGAGGGCACATACGGGCATGAGCCTGGGTTTGTGTGTGCACACACTGGACGGGCTGCAGGAACTGGATGTTCCTCCCCTCCGTGCTAGGTCCTGAGGCAGGAGACCCTTGCAGCAGCCTCCACTTTTGCTTCTGTCATAAGCAGCTCCTCGCAGCAGGTCGCTGTGTCCCTGCTGGCCACGGTGGCTCCAGGGTCACAGGGCTGCAACCAGAAACGTCCCATGCGCCAGACAGTAAGAGATCCCCAGACAACAAAAGCAGCTGGAAGGAGGGAAGGGGACAGCAATCTCCACGGTGGGGTCACCAAGGGACTGTAGCCATGACGTGGTGCTTGGGAACACACTATTTCCCTTTGCTGCTCTTCAGTTTAAGCTGCACAGGGTCCTTCCAGGGAAGGTAACAACACTCATACGCATTGGGATTGCTCCATCAGGACCGTGGACTATCCCAGTACTGCTGGACTGTTCTCCATAGATTACCTCGATCCTGGGGGCGATGTGCAGCTTAGGCACAGCCCCAGGTCTGGGAGCAGTGACCTGCAGCGTGGGGTGTGACGGGAGGGCTACGAGCCCCGGTGCTTGGCCCACAGTCCAGGAGCACAACAAGGTGCTCCACGTGCTGTGCTCAACGGTCCAGGGATGACCGTGACCTATGGGCTCCAAGGCATGCAGAGCCCTGACCCACTCTCCAGCATTGCCCCTCCGTTTCTCACTGCATCCGGGATTTTCTTCTTGCTCCTGCTCTTCCACGGACAGACGCATCTCTTCCCACTCTCCTCATCCCCTTCCCGCACTGCATTTCCTCTGCTAACATGGCCCTATTCCCCCCGGGCTCCATGCTGGGAAGGAGCAGCCCAAGGGCAGAGGAGAGCACTGAGAGGATCAGATAACCCCACGCCTGTCCCAAGGACAGCTATTTCGGGAAGGGTGACGAGATCCAGGCTGCAATGGGGAAGGAGGGACACTCTCCCAGCCTGGAGGTTGCGCATCCTCCTCACTTGGCCGGGATAAGCACCGAGCCAGCACTGCCTGCATCAACTCCACAGAAAGAGCAAGGAAAGGAGGACGCTCCTCTGTGTACTTATGTGCTGGAATTTCATAAACCCTTTTTTACTTCCTATCGGGCCAGCTCCATAATCTGCTGCAGTCGGAAATGGCCACAAGCGAGGCAAAGAGCTGGCCAAGTCACCTGGACAGAGCACCTAGAGATCCCACAGGGAAATCCACATTTCCTTGGCTTATTTCCCTGGGTGATGCTCACTGGCTGTGCTAGTATCAAGCTGGGGGAAGGATGGAACAGGGAGCAGCCTTTTTGAGGCTGGATTTCCCCATTTCCCCCTTGGAGTGGGATCAGAGGAGGGCAGGGGCTTGAGGTCGCCTGCATTTCCAGGCCTGGACCATTTTGCTCACGTTAAGGTGAGCCCAGCCTGGGAACACGCGTGAGATTCTTCCTTGCTCACATCCAAATGTGGTTTTGACAGTGAAAATCTTCACTTTGGATTAGAATATTCCCAAGGTTGAACAGTCCCTCAGCAGCCCCAGTAAACTCCCATCACTAATGGTAATATTTCATGCTTGCTATTGGACTTTGCTCCTTTCCACATGCCTGGAGTTAATGGCTGGTCCATGGACTCTGCTGTGCTCCTTCCTGCTGGGCTGAAGAGCCTCTGCTTCCTGTCTCCTTCCTTGTGGATAGACTTATTTTAATTTAGTTAATGATGCAGATGCAGCAGGTACTACCATAAGCAGGGGATTAGGTCCTTCCAAGCCCTTGTTGTCCAAACCCAGAGCACTCCAACTCGATACAATTTAGGGCAGGGTGTAAAACTCACAGGGAATAGCACAGACCCAATCTGTTAATTAACACAATTACTATCATCTGCCAGAGCCTTGGACTCATTAAAGTACTAACACAGGGAGAGATTAAACAGAGTAAGGGGTGGTTTTCCCCAGGGCAGGGGGCTAGGGCCACGCAGGCACATGGTGACAGTGCCATTTGGGCACTCGTGCTGCTTGACACAAGGTGAAAGGTGCCAGGGCTCAACCTTGGGGACCAGACGGGGCTGAAACGGGTCCTTCCATCCCCAGAAACCCCCCGGGGCCGCTGGCCTGTTCCCCTAATGGGACATCATGGGACACCCACCTGGAGGAGGACGAGGGCCTGGACACCACGAGGCTGCTCCGTGGCAGGACGTGGCCTGGGATGGAACCCGTGTCCCCCCAGCCTGGCTGACGGTGCCATCCTCACACTGAAGAGTCATCAGAGACCCCCTTGCCAACCCCTGCCCTCGCACCGCACGTTTGGACCCTCACCCAGGTACCAAAACCAGCCCAGAGACCGTAAATCCGGCCACAAAAGGCAGGGTGACAGGGGGACTACGCTCAATGCGAAGCCGCCACAGCCCTGGGCTGGCCCGTGACCCTTCCTCCTCCTCCTCCTCCTCCCCGTGCTCACAGCTGTGCCGGGCAAGCAGGACGAGGTGACAGGGACGGAGCAGGGCGGCACAGCCGCGGTGGCAGCGCCCTCCGGCTCGACCTAGATACCGCGGCGCGCGCTGACAGCTTGGATGAACAGATGGGCCCGCGCGGCCGCTGCGCCCGCGGTTAATTAAAACCCGCCGGCCCTCGACAGAACGGGGCCACGGCCCCCTCGGCCCCACGTCGAGGGCTGCGGTGGCCCCTGAGCACGGCGCGAGGTCCCCAAGGCCGCGGTCCCTTCGCCGTGGCGCTACAATGGGATCCGCTTCCATCCCAGCCCTGGTTGCCCAGGGCCAGCAGGGCTGGCCACCTCCAGCCTTTTATTTAAGGTAAAAATAAACGGTCACACAGAGGGCGAGCAGGGTGGCAGCCACAGCCCATGTCCCCCAAGGGGACCCTCATGGAACACAGGTGACAAAGCCTCCACCAAGCAGCTCTGAGATGCTGTCACATCCCTCTAACAGCCTATTTGGCACCAAGGCCACCAAGTCCCAGCACTCCAGCCCCTGCGTCAGCCACAGCCCTGGCTCCGGGCTGTGAAATCCCTTCTGTCCAGGCAGGAATCCCAGCCCCAAGGGAAAACATCACATACGCTCATCCCCCCTCAAAACCTTAGCAGCTCCATCCCAAGTTATTTATCACACTGTTTTCTCACCTACGGGTCTCAGGAGCTGGACAAAGCCTGGTTTTACACAACATTCAGTGACACCAGGGCAGTCACACAAGCAGGAGGCAACCCCTGACACCCAGTAACCTCCCATCACTCAGCAGAGATCCTCTCCGTCTCTTTATAACCACTTGTCATTTTACTCATTCTTCTCTATTTAGTCTAGTTTCATCATCATAAAGATCCAATTTATCTTTGTTGACACAGACATTTTCTAAGGCAAGTTATCTTCTCTCCGAGGACTGTATTTTAATAATTCAGTCAGCAGCCATGAACTGTAAAGCTCCATTTCAAGCCGCAGGCATCCTCGCCTTGCAGTTGGGTACATGGTGTAAAACACTGGAGCAGCTCAGCCTGGAATTTTGAATTTGGTGGGCTTTGAATATGACCAAGCAGGCCCAGCCATCTGCTGTGCAAGCCTGGCCAAGAGCTGATTTGAGCACTGTGTGAATCCACAGTCTGGGACACCCAGAGCCCAACTTCCAGGCTCCAGATTTTGTCACCGGGGGAAACCTGCTCTTGTTTTAATGCATCTGCTCAACAGCCGCCTTGTTTGCCTCTTCCTTGCTGCTCTAGCCAGCATGCTCCATGCTCACAGACGCGGGATGAAGCCTTCTCCTCGGGCTCGCTCATGTATCCAGCTTTAAGCATGGAAAAAAGGGGCAGGATGATCCCTAAAGGGGATGCAGTCGTGCCTGGATTGCTGTGCAGAGGCTCTCCCGTGCCGTGTTAGCAGGTCTGCCCGCGCTCTGTGCGTCTCGTACCATCACCTTTGCGCTCTCCTGGCCTGTGGAAGTGCTCCAGCAGCTGCACATCCCATTTCAGCCCGGACAGGGAGATCCGCAGCCCCGGGGTAGATGCAAAGCTCCTCCTGCAACGCTCCAAGCGCTGCCTCTTCCTCCGGTCCTTCGGCACGGAGGTGCCTCCCGGGGCTGGAAGCCTTTCCCGAGCAACCTCCCCGAGAGGTGGCTGGCAAGGTGGGATGAACACGTGCCAGCTAAACAGGAGCGAGGCTGGAAAGGACATGAGCAGCAGGAGGTGAAGGAAGCAGATGGCAAACCAGGCTGCAGCTTACGGCAGGTCCAGATCAAGAGGTGGCGGTGGGAGCGATGCCAGAAGCCCGGTTGATTTGGGACAGGCCCAGGAGGAGCAGGGAGCTCTGCTGAGCACAGCCCCCCGTGCCAGGGCTGAGCTGCTGTCCCCATGGGCAGGGGGTTCCTCCTCTTCTCTCAGGTTGGGCAGGAAATTCTTGGCAGCATCCGGGCGCTGGGGGAAGTTTCCCCATTTTCTTTCAAAAACTCCAAACAAGCCACTCTAGAAAGCAGCGAGTTTAACCTCGAGGTGAGAAAGGGAAACCATATTGACACAAACTCGTAGAGCAGAGCAAAATGCAGCCACTGGAGTCTAGAACAGGCTCCTCTAGTTGTTCTGCACAGGAGAGGCAGTGAATTCCCTGCATCAACAGTTTCCAACAAGACAGCGACCAAGTACATCTGAGTTCAAACCAAATCCCAACTTCCTCCTCTAAGCACCAAGTTCTGCATTTTTCCCTCTAGAAGATATATACACAAACCTTTTCTGGGAAAGGGAATGGGGAAACAGTTCTTGTGATCTGCTCTAAACCCTTTCAGAGTCTTTGCCAGGGTTCTCCAACCACCACATGAGCCTCTGGTCACAGCCTGCAGGACCCCATCAATTCTCTATGTTGGTCTTAAAGGCTGTGCGGCTCTGAGAGCACCAAGGGGACACTGACCCTCAGCCAGGAGGGAGCTCTGAGAGCAGCAAGGTCCTGCCCAGGGGACACTGACCCTCAGCCAGGAGGGCTGCTCATGGAGCTGTATCCTTGCAGGATGCTGGAATATGGTCACCTCCTTGGAAAAATGCAGTGAGAGGGAAGGTAAAAGTTGCCAGCTGCATATGACACCTGAGCTGGGTTAATCACCAGAAACACCTGGTAATTAGCAATTAGCACACCTTGGGGGTACCTGCTAACCACACAGCTTCCTCAGTGCACATCTGCAGAGCCAGGAAGAGCCTCTCCTGCAGCAGCCAGCAGCTCCCTGCCCCACCAAAGCAGCTGCTCTCTCTGCAGCTCCAGGGCCAGGCAGGGGCTCCTGCAGGGAGCTGGGCCATCCCGGGCCAGGAACGGGCTGCTTGGGGGGTGCAAGGAAAGCAGGGAACCCCGCCGATGCCACGAGCAGCAGCAGCTCCCGCCGGCAGCCTCGGCGGCCGCACAAACAGACGCCGCCGCTCGGCCGTGTTTACACATTCCCACTGATCCCGTGGCCAATTAGCTCGGCGAAAGGCAGCAACATTCCCGGGAATCCCGGTGCAGGGAGCAGCGACCGCCTCGAGCTGGGAGGCTGCTGCAGTTCTGCAGCTGAGAGCGTTTGGCATTACCCCACAACGCCTGCAAAGAGCAAGAGGAACAAGCGGAGCTGCCCCAAAGACAGCTTGTTTTGTAAGAGACAAGTCCCTCTGGTCCCAGGCTGAACATGCCCTGATACCTTCCCTGGAGCCTCACAACACTTCTTTGCAAAGAGCTGTCACCAGGGAGCGGCTACTCGTGTCCCCAGCCAAAGAAACAGGGAAAACAGCAGTGGAGGTGCAGAGAGATGCCAGGTTAGACCCTGCTCCCAGCAAGAGGCTGCTCTGCCAGGGTACGAAGGGCTCCCTTTTCCCCTCCACACTGAGCGCTGGTTCAGACCCATCCATGAGCAAGCTCCAACCTCACTGCACGTCTCAAGGGCACATTTGATCTCGCCACCTGCCCCAAACAGGACTGCGCATCCCGGGAAGCAATTCCCTGACGTGGATGTGCCCAACTCCAGGCCACCATGGAGCACTTGAAAGCTGTCAACAAATCATTTCAACGGGTGTTAAAGCTTCCTTCGGACTCTCCAAAAGCAGAATTCATGAAGTTGGGGAGCCCTTAGGCACCCATCCCAGTGCTCCTGTTTTCTCAAACACATAATCTTCCTTCTGTTGAGCAGGAGGTGACATTTTCATCCCCTATTACAGTGAGGATAACAAATTGATCCTGCCCCTTTTGTACAGAGAAAAATATTCCCATGCTTTCCTCCTTCCTGGAAAAGAGGTCACTGAAACCATCTCATCTGCATTTCCCAACCTCTGGCCATGCTTGTTGCTCCCACAGAGCCTCCTGCCTTCCTTGCAACTGCCTTGAAGGTGGCCTTCAATTTGGGCACAGATTTCCAGTTGCAGCCTCATCACCAGACAGCAGTCTCATGCTGGGCCTCACATTTGCTAACAGACCTCCAAAAATGCCTCTTAGGCTGCTCTTGGGAAGGCTCCCCCAGCCCTGTGCCACGCCAGAGTCCTCTGCGGTTACTGCTGCCGATCCCAGCTTGTGCTTGCAGGGGTCACTCCAAATCCGAGGCTTCCTTCCCTAAGTGCAAGAAATGCCTTTATTTCCCAGCAGTAGAGAATTCAGTAGCAAAGACTCTCTCTTCCAATACAGAAGCAACAAGCAGCACCAGGCAGGGTGACACCCTTCAGCTGCCCTCCTCCAGTTTGACGGTGAACAGCTGATAACTACTTTTTTGAGCATGTTTTTTAGCTCCTACCCTAAGGCCAATCTCCACCATGACTGTTGCCAAGGAAACAAGCTCTTTGCTTTGACAGTTCTGTTTTAAGGATCTCCTGCCTGCCCAGTGAGGTGTCTTAAAAATGGTTGCTTCAGATGCCCTGGTATTTCGCTTGTTGCTTTGCAGGCATCCAAACACATGCGGGGAAAACTCTGCCCAAGCTGGCATGCAAAATTGCAGCTTCCAATTGTCTCGGGATTAAGCATCCAAGTTGTACAAGATGGTATCTGGAATTCTGGAAGGAGAGGTAGGGAAACCCTGGAAGCTCTGCCTTCTATCAGAGGAAGCAAGTGCACCAAGCACATCCCATCTCTGCTGCTGTCCCCAGCTGCCCATTCAGATCACAAATGGCAAAACTCAGTTCCCCTGCTGCAAACTATGGCTTGAAAACAGCAGCAAAAGCAGGGATCTGGAAACACCGGTGCTCCACATGAGGTTTGCCACCAGGTAGGAAGGCTGAGCTTGAAAGGGATGTTGTGAGCTGGAGAGCAGCACCTGGAGATGAAGCAGAGCACCTGAGTGTTACCTGGGGGGGAAAAAGCAGCTATTTCCTCCAAGCTCTGTTGATGGGAGATAGGGATGACCAGGATGCCCTCAAGGTGGCTGCAAGGGGCTCGCTCCACTGCTGCTCCACAGCCCCATCCTTGTCCTTCCAGCACCAAGTAACAGAGGCTGTTCGCTTCACTGCTATAGATGCATGGCCAAGGGCAGAGGAGATCGAACGGGACCATATGGTCCAAGCTGGGCTGAGCCAGGTTGGATACATCTGAACCGTGAGTGTTTGGTGCTGGCACCATCACTGGGATCCTATGGAGTCACTGAAGAACCAGGGGACGAGGATGCAGCTCAATCCACCAGCGCTTGGCCCATGTGTCAAAACCATTGACTGGGTCTTCAGCAGTTGCAAGAGGAGCCTGGAGAGAAGTTCAGATGGAGACCAAGTTCAGGGCAAAGGACACGATGCCAACTGCTGAGCCAGAGATCAGAGTGATTCCTGAAAGGCATCTGCAAAGCAGAACACGCTCAACAGAGGCTTTAGAGCAGGAGCCAGGGAGAACCAACCTTGTGGCATAAGGACAGAGCCCACCAAGCTCAAAGACCATCTCCAAGACCACCAAGCTGGCACTGCCTCCAAAAGAGGCAGCTCAAACACATTCACATCCTGCACCACCTCCTCTCTCGTGCTGTGTCTCATGTGAGGAGCTGGATGGTCACACAACACCCTGCACTGGGATAAAATTCAGTTAAAATCAACCTAGTGAAAACAAACAAAAACATTAGCTTTAATGCAGATTCCTCCATCTGGCCAACTGCCTGGCCGTGCCAGCACCAGGGTGACTACCCAGATGTAGCCGCCTACAGATACCCAGGCAAATCCAACACCCCTGGAGAGGCGAGAACATCAAGCAGTGGGAAGAAAAGGCAGCGTCTAGCACACGAGCAACCTCCAAGAGGGAGTTTGGGGCAAACGAGGGCTTCCTTCTATCTCCTTCCAGGGAAAGGGAGGAAAAGGCACCCAAATTTGGGAGGGAGGCATTCCAGTCATGCTGTATCAGCAACAACCTGTTCTCTGGGATTTCTTCTCCCAGTGATACTCCTGAAAACCCCTTTAGCCCCCTGCACTGCAGCCCATGCCAAGACCCAAGGAATCCTCAGCACAGAGGCCAAGTCCCTGCCCTGCTGCGCCAGCACTTCCCCTCACTGTCTGGCTATGTGACGGGGCAGCTCCGCATGACTTGATCCCGAGGATTGTTTCAAATCCGCTGTTTCTCACCGAGCCTAACGCGTGATGCCAGACAGCTGAGTGGCCACTTTCAGCACTTCCCTGGCCAGCTCCCGCCACGAGCTGCTTGCACCGGGGTGCTCCAGTCCGGCTCCGTGTTGGTTGCCACGCTCATCTCCAGGCAGCTCCTGCAGGAACAGCTCCTTTCACCCAGGCAGCTCATGGAGTCAGCCGAAATCAGGCCACGCAGGGAGGCTGCATTCGCTCTTCTCACGCCTGCAGCCCGTCGCCGCATCGGTGACATCGTGGCTTCCTCAAGCCTCGTGCTGGCACAGAAAGATTTGTAGCATATGGGGAGCCCTGATGGCATCTGTGAGAACAGGGCGCTTGCACACGGTGGCTGGGTAAAAGCAGAGCTCTACGTAGCAGCCAAAGGCAGCTGGAGGCACAAGTATTTCCCCAAGACAGAAGGCTCCTGCGTGGCCCAGCAATCAGCCATGCCGAGCAGGGAGGGTTTTGGAAGGAGGAAGCCAACTCCAATGGAAGGGACTGAACCCCCAAACCTCCCTGAAGGGGAGGACATCTCCCTCCAGGGATCTAGAGACAGCTCCCAGGGGG
>NW_010589735.1:46746-58718 GCF_000705375.1 Tinamus guttatus
AGCTCGTCTCCCTTTGAATTATGCATAACTCACATTTTTAACCCACATTCTGGCCTGAACTGCAAATCAGGCGAGGGGAAGAGGGTATATGTGTGTGGGGGTGTTTCTGTGGATGGGCTCTACAATCCCGAGAGGGGAATGTTGTGTAGAAACCCCTCATGGGCACATGCCCTCTGCATGTAAGGTAGGAGCAAGAAGATTTGATGGTGGAGAAAATCTGCACGGGCAGCCGTTGTTGGAGGCGTTATGTAAGGAGCTTTTGAGTGCTCCTTAAGTGCTTGGCTGACTGCTTCGTCCTGACAGAAGTGCATATACGTTTTCCTGTTGTGCAGGCTCCCAAGGGATGCTCGGGAGTCCAGGATGCTGCTGCATCCCGAACACGTTGACTTGCTGTTGATGCTGGTTGAAACACACAGTTCCCGCTTGTGCGGAACCATCGCTGCGCTGGAGCTCCTTGTGCTGCACCCTGCTGCTTAAGGCCACAAATTCAGCTCTGCAGAGAGGGACCCGGGCATCGTGGTGGGTAACAAGGTGACCATGGGGCAGCAGGTGCCCTCGTGGCCAGGAAGGCCAATGGGATCCTGGGCTGCGTTAAGGAGAGCGTCTGCAGCAGGTCCAGGGAGGGGATCCTGCCCCTCTGCTCAGCCCTGCTGAGGCCACATCTGCAGGATTGTGTCCAGTTCTGGGCTCCACAGGACAAGAGGGATGTGGAGCTGCTGGAGAGAGGCCAGCGCAGGGCTCCGAGGATGAGGAGGGGCCTGGAACATCTGCCCTGTGAGGAGAGGCTGAGGGAGCTGGGCCTGTTCAGCTGGAGAAGAGAAGGCTGAGAGGGGACCTGAGCAGTGTCTAGAAGTACCTCAAGGGAGGCCGTGAGGAGGATGGGGCGGCCTCTTTGCACTGGTGGCCACCGACACAACTAGAGGAAACGGCCCCAAACGGAAGCAACAAAAGTTCCACGGGAACTTAAGGAAAAATCCCTTCCCAGTGAGGGTGCCAGAGCCCTGGAACAGGCTGCCCAGAGAGGTTGTGGAGTCTCCTTCTCTGGAGATCTTCAAACCCGCTTGGCCGCAGCCCTGTGCCACGTGCTCTAGGTGACCCTGCGTGTGCAGGGGGCTGCACTGGATGATCCCTAGAGCTCCCTTCCAACCTTCAGCATTCTCTGAAATTCACAGGTTCATTCAGGCTGGAAGGGACCTCGGGAGGTCGCCTGCGCCAGGTACAACTCTATGCATTAGGATACTTCCATCACAGACTGTGCCTTTACTCAAAACCCGGCTCGAGAGGCTTTCAGCTTCAGACAAGTCCCTTCCTCCCTGAAGGGTGCTGGGTAACTACTTTTCTCTCCTAAACTGTCATTCCTGCACTGTCCAAAACCTACCCATTGCCACTGAACACATCAAGGACAAAAGCAGAGTTATGAGTCCGCTCTAGCCTAGAGATAAGCCTCAGTATAATTAGAAACTTTTTATGTGAAGAAATGAATCAAAGCGCCTTCCACTCCTGGGACATTTTAACTCTTTGCAGCTTCTATTATTAGTGGAAGAACCATTTTGCTCAGTTTCTGGCTAGAAAACCCTGAAATAAGAAAAGTCCACACTGAACTGACTCTGCTGGGCTCTTTGACTCTATGGGCAAATGAATGATGATGGAGCAGGAGCTACTCTAAGGACCTTCTACACCATCACATGGAGCACTGCAAAGCAACTGCAAGACTAAGGAAATCTGTTATTTGGCCTTGTGGGTGGCCAGAGGAAAAGAGACCCCGAGGTGTGACAGTGACACTAATGCCATAGGGAGAGGAGGTCTCTGATTGTAACAGCTTGGGGTGGGAATTGCAAGGAGTGGGAAGGCAGGAGATCCCGTCGGACTCCTTGTCTCGGAGAAGGGCAGAGGGTCTCCTGTGAGCTGAGGGCATTCCCATTGCCCTTCTCCTTGGAAGGGCTGGGATAACTGCCCAGAAAGGGGCTGGGATGCAGGAGGAGCATCGGAGCTGGAAGCTGGGAGAGGAGCCGAGAGCGAGGAAGGGGAGCAGGCGCAGCACGGAGGAGCGGGAAGGGGCTGTTGTGGGAAAAAAAGTGGGATGAAAAGCTATGGAAAGGGCATGGGGTGAGGAGTGGGGCAAGTGGAAGTTATGGGGCAGTTATGGAGCAAAAATAATCACTGAGAGGTGATGATGGGGCAGCTTTGAGGAGCTTAGGGGACAGAGGCGCCTTTGGAAGGCAGGATGGGGAATTCACGGAGCACTCACAGGGTGGAAAGCGGGAAAACGAGCTCCTTGAGCATCCGACTATAATTATTCCTGGGTTTTGGGTACTGCACACCCAAACGGATTACACCGGCACCTCTCCGACGGTTCTTAACCGCAACCATCGGCAGAGCCTGGCTTTGGAGGCAGGACCGGTATGGCTCTGCACACAGTGTTGGCCTTTCTTCAAGGCAAAGCGACAATCTTCAGCTGACTGTAACTTCACTAATGCTCAATTGGTCAAATAGAAATTTTCTGAGGTAAAAAAAAGAAAAAAGAAAAAGATTTAACCAATCCATAGACAGAAATCTAGGTTCAAGCTCATGTAATGCATTGGCTAGCTTTCAATCCCAGTGAGCAGCTCCAGCACTTCCCAAGTCAGGAGCCAGACTAGGAGCTTTGGATTTCATCAGCTGCCCAATAAATTATTGTTCTTACTCTAAGAACAATTGCTGTTATCTTTACTGTAGGAGGTCATGGAGCTTGCATTGAGCAGAGAGCTGGGGGTTCGGGTGGTTTTAGCTGCATTTAAGAGTTGTCTGGTGGTCAGTCACTGTGGTCTGAGCTGGTCTTGGCCTGAGCTCTGTGAATTGTGTGTGGTAAAGGTTGTCAAATCCCCGCTTTGCTGTGTAACAAACATCAGCCCTTTATGTTAATTGAGGATGGGGGAGGCTATTGGGCAGCTTCCAGACTTCAGCTGGGAACCAGTGAGAAGGCAGTGTTAGCAAAACACAGGAAAACGAATCCAAGCGTGTGCGAGACCGAGCACAGAGAAATCCCTGCTGCGAATGCCCGGCTCCACTTGCCGGTGACTTCAGGGTGCTAATGGCTCGTTGTAACCCCCTTCTGCTTGAGAAGACAGCGGGGAATTCCCAGCCACAGGTTGTATCTGAGCACCTCGGTGGCCTCCGATGAGGCTGTGCGGATGGAAGGAGCGCAGGGGATGCTGCATCGCGTTGCAAGTTGCTCAGCATGGTCTTTCCTAGCATCTTTTGAGCCGAATTCAAGATCTATGGATTGGATAAGTGGGTCAAAAACCATCTGGGCTGCCAATTCAGTCAAACCAGATTGATTTGCAGTCAATCTAACCTTGTGTCACTGCAAGTCAGTGAATTGTCCAACTGGCTGCACTAGGGTTAGCGATTCCCTTGGGCTACTAAGAAGGCCACATCTGGTGTGCTGGTTTGGGCTCCTCAGCTCAAGAGGGATATCAACAAACTGGAGGAAGTCCACATGAGGACTATTAAGATCGTCAGGGAGCTTGAGCAGGGGACAAATGAGGAGAGGCTATGAAGAATAGAGGGGGATCTCATTGCTGGGTTCCCTTCTGTTATGGACCTGAAGCCTAGCCCTAGAGAAGATGGAGGCACCTTCTTCCTGGAGGTGAACAGTGGAGGGACAAGACAGCAGATACAAGTTAGAACACAAGAACTTCCACTTGGTCATAATAAGGGGAAAATCTTCACTATTAGAGAAGTGAAACACTTGGGTGGGACCAGAGAGCGGATCCCCATGTTTGGAGATATTCTACACTTGACTTTGAGCAGTGTAATTAGATGTCAGCTCTGATTAGGGTTTGTGGAGACCTCAGGGGGTTCCTACCAACCAAAATCTTTCTGTGCTTGTGGTACGAGTGCACTTTAGTGGCAGAGTTTAGTAGGGCATGAAACGTTCCTCTCCTTGAGACCTAAGATATCAGATAAGAACCTTAACCATCTCAAGGAGCTCTTAGCAGGGTACGACAACAACTGAGATCTTACAAGATGACAGAAACAGAAGCACATCACCATTGTGGCTAGTAAACGATATCACCCATGCTGTCATTCCACGGACAAGTTATTTTTCTTCTGGAAGCACCATTTGGAGCACGGGGTGGTGAGTTAAGGGCTCTGGGGCAGGTCTGTGGCTGCGCTGGCAGGGTGAGCGCTCAACAAGTCCAGTGCTGCTGGATATCGAAGGATGGCCACGGAGCAGGACCAGGATATCTCTCCTTGTGTCAGAGGGCACTCCGAGAATTCATAAGCTTGCTGATATTTCCAAGACGTGCTTCTCCGAGTGATGGTGGCAGCAGATAAATCCAAGAGGAAGCAAAAGGTTCCCTGTTCAGAGGAGGATTTGATGTGCTGTAAACAAGCCCCGAGGCTGTACACTGACTGATGAAGATACAAACTACACCGAGCAGTGCAGGAGCGCGGTACAAAACAATGTAATGTGTAGCTGCCTGGAAAAGACTGGTTAATTTATCTGGAAATAAAGATGTGAAGCACAGATGCAGCTTACTGGGTCTGTGGGAAATCGGTGAGCACGCCAGGTGCCAAACTCCCCGAAGAAGGAAACGGGCACGATAGGCAGCAACTGCAAGGCTGGGACTGCAGAAGGTGGGAAGCTCCTGGTAGACAGGCTGCAAAGCCCCGGGAAGCAGCCTTGGGAATTGTGGAATATCGAGCCCAGGGAGGAGGCAGCTGCTGGGCGCTTCATTGGCAGGAGGGTTCTCAAATTTGGAGAAGGGGGAGAGCAGGAAGGAGCAGTTCATCTAATCCAAGTAGAGCTGCAAACATGAAGGAGTGTTTTATCAAAGGAGTCTATTGAGTTTGGCAATCCAGTGATGTTCTGGGTGAGAATGAAGTCTGGGATGAATTATCATCCCATGTATCTTACATGCGAGACTAGAAGAACAAGTAAATAAATATTAAGAGCAACAATTAATTTTTATCAGATGTCTGAAGGAACACGGAACAGCTCTTAAACCAAGAGCCATAAATTTTGTCATACTTAGTGTTCTGAAAGCAAAATGTGTCCAGTATAACCAGTCAGGGTGATCTGCTGAGCACTGAGGCCTCGAGGTTTGACACAATTAAGTCTACATCTGATTATGAATTTTGATATTGAGCTAGAGCACATTTTAAGGAGGCTCTCAGCTGCATTTCAGACGCCTGGAGATGTAACCTCCTTTTCATTATCTCCGTAGGTTAAATGTGAGTTTCTCTAACTGTTTAAAACTTGTACCTATCCCCACTGCCTCATGTCAGCTTCTGTCTGCTGGACTGATCTAACAGAGGATCCTTGTGGTTCTGAGAATCCCTTCCTGGTCCAAGCACCGTGACGGAGGTTATATCCGTATGGGTTTTTCTGTCTCCACAGGACTGCATGAGGATGTTTGGAGAGCGTGGATTTACTTTGGAAAATGCAAATTACCTTCAAGGTTCCTCCATCCTGTCTGGTTGGATAAAGATGCTCCGGGTTCATGCAAGGCCACTTGTCCAGCCATGTGAGTCACTCTCTATATCCCCTTTGCTGTCCCCACCACCGTTATCCTTCTTCCTCAGTGATGACCACTGAAGAGCATCAGAACAGAGTTTCCCTATGTGTTTGATAAGGCCTGCTCCTACACCTGCATTGATTGACCTTCATTAGCTTTAGGAATTTAGGAATAATCTTTCCTAGCTCTCCAAAACCAGCCTGCTCAGGGCTGCTGGGCTCAGTTTCGGACAACAGGACTGTTTGTCCCACGACTCCACCGAGGTACAACTGGAGATTCCTATCAGCAGCAGACACCAACCATCCAGGCATAGCTTGTTGTTTGCACCAGCTAATTTACACAGCAGCCCAGGCCTGCTGCACTGCCCAGCAGTCCTGCCTATTTACCATTTAGCCCTCAAATTGCAATAACAAGATTACTTGATATAAAGCAAAGCAACTCCACCAGCTTTTCCGCTCCGGCTCTCCTCCTGCAGTTCTGCACAGAGGCCTCTCTCCCAGGAGGAGTCAGCAGTGGATTTGCTGCTGGAAATTGCTCTCACTCTGGCTTTGCCTGTATCCTTCAAAGAGAATCGCTGCTAGAAAGGGAGAGCTGTTAGTTTAATCAGACTGTTTATCCCTTCAAAGTGAGCAGTTCCCTTGGAATAAATAGGAGAGCTCAGAGGGCTCAGCGGAATGCTGGCTTATCCTACCAATTTGTGCTGCTGGAGACAGATTCCCCCTTCTCCTAAAGGTGGTGGGTGAGAGGTACCCTTGGCCCCAGGGCTGCGGGGCAGGGTTGTAGCTGTTGTCAAGTGCAAAATGATGCAATTACAGAAGAGCCTGGAGCTGGAGCTGCATAGGAATAGGGAAATCATTGAGGAAAAACCTATTAATGGGCTCTGCTAGGCAGCGAGCATCTGCTGGAATGACAGCAGTCTGATTTTCTGAATCAGGACTCTTGGGTCTTTGCACGAAGGGAGCTGGCAGCTGTCGTGCTCGAGACGAGCAGTTGTAGGGAACCGAGGTGGGTGGGATTGCGGGGAAGGGCCTACGGCTGCACCATACGATGCATGAGGGCAGTTAAAACCCAGATTTTGCAAAAAAATTGCCTGTTCCTGATTTGGAACATGGTGCGAATAGCACTTCAGATAGAGTCGGGAGGCCCTTTTAAAAATCTGCGCTCTGCTTAATTCCTAGACTGAGAAACAAATCCTTAAAGCAGGTGTGATGGCAGAACACGCTCTTTGGACCAATTTGGGCCCAAGTACAGCAAAGGACTCATTTTTTACTGATTTGAGGCCTTTTCAGGCAAATGTGGCCACTCTTCTAATATTGTGAGGGAGAGGGGAGAGACCTTCATTTTGCACAAGATAAGCTGTGGAGGGGGCCTCATTTGTTGCCAATTTGAGGCCTTTTCAGACAGATGTGGCCACTCTTCTGTTCTAACATTGTGAGGGAGAGGGGAGAGACCTTCGTTTTGCACAAGATAAGCTGTGGAGGGGGGAAGATGGAGGGAAACGAGTGGCTGTAAGTCTGGGCATCTGGATTGCAAACACAGTAGGACCCAGATGAGAACTGCCACGTGGTAGAGGAGAAAAATGTGGAAATTTGATAGCTGAAAGATCAGGGAGGGAGGACTCATATCTGTGGGAAAGGGAGGAGAGCAGGTGATGCCTAATGGACAAGGTCAGGGAGGGCAGTAGGAGCTACTGAGCACATTTGTGATGAAGACTCATTTTGCAGCCTGTGGGGACAGAGTGAAGGTGCTGCAGGTAAATTGCTGACGCTAGCACTGATGCAGGACTGTGTGTATTAACTGCACCGTTGTTTTGTTGCAGACACGTGTGAAAAATTGCCCTGCTGAAACACCACTAATGGCAGCACCCAATATGTGCACTCGCAAGCACAGTGAGCAAAGCCTCATCCTGCCAGGTAAGGACATGCTACAGTTCTCTGTCTTGCTTATAACTTTTTAGTATCTGTATAGCAGCAGCACCAGTGAACCCCGTTTATATTTTGGGGCTTTATTGTGCTAGGTGCTGCACAAAGAACCAAAAAGAGCCTTTTTTCCTAAAAGCAGAACTCAGGCACTGTGAGAAATTTGGGCTCTGGTACCAACGGTCTCTAGTATCTTCCTCTTTGTGTCTCTTTAGATTTTGTGCAATTTGCACTATACGGATCATTACCACAAATGTGTTGATCAAATCTCTGTGACTAACTGGAAATTGAGATTTTATTCTTCCCTCCCCTCCAGAAATAGGTAATAGACCCCATGCTCAAAGCCTATTAGTGATCCAGATTGCACCTGTATCGCCCTTGGGGAATTCCCAGTGTGAAGTGTGTGTGTGTTGATGAACTCTATCTGATTTATAAGCCTCCTATTCACAAATTAACTCTCAGACACAGGCACTTAGCCTGACCTGAGAAACTAACACTGACAAATACCTTCCAAGCCTGATATATCCTCACTAAATGGCTTTCCCACCACTGGATGCACCCCGTGAGAAGACCATGGGAAGAGGAGGTGAGTCTCCCTAGAACCCCTTAGCAGATGAATAACATTCATTTGAGCATGCTCTTAAATACATAAGTGTATCCTTCAGGGACACAGTTCCTGGACTGGGATTTCATTGCCACTACAATCTCCTCTGATGATAATATGCAGCTTTTCCTAGCATGATCAGGAAACAAATTTCTCTTACAGTCCCACTGCCTCTTGCTGCCTAATCAGTAGTGTGAACTGAGGCTGCAGAGTGATTAATCTCCTATTTAAAGATACACCTGCATTTACTTAGCAAAATCACAGCCCACCACTATCCACTGAGACCTCCACGGATCTCTCTGCCAGCAGTGGTGGGACCCCAAGCAGCTGGTCTGTGCTGTGCATGACTAATATCCAGGGCACATCCTAATATCCGGAGATGTCTTTCATGGACACAATCACCAAGGAAATTCATGAGATTTTGTGTCGTGCCTCAGCAGCTGGGGCCTATGAAAAATTCTTGCTCCACACACCCCTCTCTAGAGGATGCGTTGAAGGGGAGCAGCAGCAGCAAGGAAAGATCCTTTTCCCAAGCAAGACCAGGAACACAGGGAGCTCCGAAATCCCGACACACGTTTAAAAAAACAAACAAACTTGGAGGGGAATCGTCAAGCTCACTTTGATTCCAAATCTTGAATTTGGTGAATTTGCTGTTCTTCACAATTCAATGCCATTTGCAAATTAAACAAGGAAAACCTGGTTTTTTTTTTTTAAATACAGGATTTTAATAAAAATATTAAATTGAATCAAGCCAGGAGAGGTCTCCGGGGATTATGGCTGAGTCTCCAGATAGCTGTGGCTGGCCTGGGCACAAGGCAGAGGGCTGTTCAGTGGGAAACCTGCTCTGAAACACATGCCCTTGCCTGCAGTGCGGAGCAAGGGACAGTGGCAGCGGTGACCTGCCCCGTGGCTTTTGGCCAAGTTTTAGGTTCTGGTTCAGGAAAACGCCTGCTCAACCAGGCATCTACATCAAGGACATTCACTAGGCACACAGAGCTTCTTACCTGGAAAGATTTGGAGTATTCCTGGGTGAGAATTTTGTTTTACAACAGAAGTGACAGAGGTCCTCTGTTCAGTAACCCTGTGCCAGCCCAGTATAAAATCCAGTCAGTAAAATCCAGGGCAGATTTTGGCTCCTATCTACAGAGCTAGGGCAGTTGTAGTCTCAAGGATGGTACTTCTGGGGATGGTTTTGCATTGGGAATCTCATGATGGAATTAATCTCTAGTCATCTCTATCTCTAGACATCCACCGCCTGTGACTTCATCTCAGCTTGTCCCCAAGACTCCCTGTAAGGTCAGTAGAGGGAACAAGGTTATGTCTTACAATGATCTTTCAGCTTATGTCTTAGAATGATCTTTCAGCTTTTCTTGTCTCCTCTGGCCTGAGATTTGATCTGAAGAGACTCCCTGGAGATGGGGACAGTGCAGGTGACACTGTCAGAGCCCATCCTCAGCTCCCAGCAGATTTCTATCAACAAGGAATTAGAGCATCACAAAGGGCAAGTTTAACCAACTCACTGCACTTTGATTTATTCCAAATTTTTATTTGGAATATACCAATTTATATGGAATATATATGGAATATAAATTTGGTTTATAAAATAATTGGCTTTAGACCCATGTCAAAATCCCCTTTGTCTTTCTGACAAAGGGTCACAGCATTTAAACACTGTACACAAAAGTCTTAGGCAGCACTGGAGAATTTGGAACCATGAATACTTTCTCCTCAGCAAACATGATAAATGTGTATTTACATAAAAATGGAATCAAGGAAAGCTAACGAGTGTTAAATACCAACTCTGGAGGCTCTGATATGAAGGGAAGCATGGAGTTTCAGGAACAGATGGACTTAGAAGCTTGCAGAAAGACTCATCAGAGCAGTTCCAGCTGCCTGAACTCATATATAAGGCAGATAGGAATAGCTGGCCAGAAAACACCAGCAGCCTTGGGATGTGGGCAGTGGTGGTTTTGACAGGGTCTTTAGCAGACTAGGTATTAACAGCTAGTTAATACCTAATGCTAGGTATTAACAGCTATTTGACTAATATTTGACTAATATTTGACTAATATTTGACCAGTGGTTATTTGGATTCACAAAAATATGGGGAAAAGTCTTCTATAATGGCTCTGAAAAAAATATATAGCTGTTGTGGTTTAAGGAGAAAGTCCCTGCAGGGACTAATAACATTTTAAAGGACAAGGAGCAAAGACTCAAATGAGAATTCTAGTTTTCACTGTGAAGGGGAATTAGGTGCAGAGCTACGTGGAGATCTGTGTTGGAGCAGGCATTGCTCAAGGTATCTGCAATAAAATGAGGTAAGTTGTGAGTGGCAATATTTTTCATTGGTGCACTATTATTTAGGATAGTCCAAACTAAACATGACTGTGAAGCCTTGTGCCATCTTCAGCTTTCTTGGGCTGCATCCTAAGCAGTAAAGAGAACACCCAGCAATTAGGGCTGATTTTTTAGGGTTTTTTTGTCCTTCTTGGTCCCAACACTAGCAATGCGGGAGAAAAACCCCTGCAAGGAGATCTGTTAGGAGACAAGGGGTTTTGGGAAAGTGAATCCTAGTCGGATGTGCTGGAAGTCTGCTGATGCTCATGTGTGCTCTGGGGAAAATTTACCAGAACCAATATCCAGCAATAGGTGCTGAGCTGGCTCAGAGTGCCTTTAAATACACTGGTAAGCACTGGCTGCTTGATTAAAAAATTTTAAGACCATTTAAACTTGTAATTAGGGTGGGATCCAGCAGCTGGAGCCACCCACTCCTTTCTGCACCCCAAGCCCGGCCCTGCTACTGCCTCGGACCTGGCTTTGGCTGGAGAGAAAGGCTTTTTATTTCTTATTTTTACCCTGCAAAATGGAAAATACAATCCACACCTATGTGGCCTTTTACCTGCACACACATCAGTCACCTGCAGCCTCTGTGCGAGGCTCTTGCTGAGTGTTTGGTGCTGGATCGTCCCACGCTGTCTGCCGGTCGGTGTCGCTTCACTGGGCTCTAGCCACAAAGATTTGTTTATAAACTCAGCCGTAAATACTCCTGATTCCCCCTCCCTAGGGCCAAAAGCCGCTTTTGTTTGTAATATTTCATGTTTTATACACCTCAAAGGCTGAAGAAAATGTGTCAGCGTGTGGATCCTGCTGTAGGGCTAAATATGGTGCACAGATACCATGAATGTCAGGGTGTTGGGGGTGGTGATGGTTGAGCTGCATCCCAGATTCCCATCCTGCACTTTCCCCTGCCTGTTTTTGGTAGTTCTGTCTCACGATCTTTAAGATGGAGGAGTCTTTTTCTCTGTGGCGTTGCAAAAAGCGGAGGAAAGTCTTGCCTTGAAATATTGCAGGTTTCATCATTAGGAGGCCCTCTTAATTTGGGATCTCCAAGAGATCCTTCAGCAGAGAAATGATGAAGGGCTGCAGCAAGAAGGGACACAAATATTAGTCCAAAAGTCTGAGAAAGCTTTAGAAAAAAAAAAAGAAAAAGGCTAAATCCTCAAAACAGACAAATTTGAGGAAAAAAAAAAAGCCAGGCAACCCAACAAGAGGGTCCCATTTAGTGACATACGAATTTGCCAAAACTGCAATAAATAGACAGGCAGAGCTGAAGTGTGAAGTGTGGAGGTGTACTCCGCTTGTAATTATAGAGAAACAAACACACTTTGTCATCCTTGTGGGAGAAAGCATCTTTACAAAATGCCAAGGCTCCAGCTTGTAGCTGCAATTAATACTCTGGATATTTACATGTTAATGCAACACATCTTTGCTCAGACCATCGCAATGCCATTAAAAAAGAAGTAGATGCGTTCAAAGGATTGTTCCAAGGAAAATTAGTAGTACCAGATAAATCCCTGAAAAAAAAAGGATGCTGAAGGAAAATGGAGAAGGAAGGAGGTAAGGACCTGCTGCTGGTGCATCTCCATCTGGAGCACCGTGTCCAGT
>NW_010589739.1:8791-23343 GCF_000705375.1 Tinamus guttatus
GGCGCTGGCCGTGGGGAGAGGGGAGCAGCTGCTGGGAGCTGGGACATCCCGCTGGGAGCTCAGCGCGCCTCACACAGGGCTGCACGGACAGCACACACAGCCTCTGTGTGCACCCTGCCAGCACCTCAGACACTGCAAGTGTCACCTACTGCTCTGCGCACAGCAGTGATGCCCACCTGGGGAGCCATGCCCACTGCGGGCTGCGATGAGGATTTCCACATCCATCCCTACACACTCATAATTTACTCAGCACTTACTCCCCATCTCAGCGGCGATCTGCTCGGCATTTGGGAGTTTCATCTGTGCACAATGACGAGGGACAAGGGAAGCTTGCTTGCCCTTTGTATCCTTGCATCTGTCTATTAAAATCTTGCCCAGGATCTTGTTCACTGCCCGGCTAAGAAGCGTGCAAGCAGCACAAGCCCTGCAGGAGGTGAAATCCAGACACTTACTCAGTATTTCTTCCTCTGCCCTGCTGTGCATGGGGCTATTGCGGGGGTCTCTTAGACGCTCTGCAGGTTCCTGGTCAGTCCACAGAACTGTTCACGTTCCCATGGGGGCAGCTGCTGTGTTGCTACGGCAACCTTTCTCTGCAGTATCCAGGAGCCATCGTAGAGTCTGCAGGTTCCCTTGCCACCTTGCAGCCAATCTCACTTCACCTTCTAAACTCTTCCCTACCACCCCTACCACTGCATCCAACCCGACCACAGCCACTTCTCTAGCATTGCCCCAGGCCTCCAGCCTCCTCAAATCACTCCAAAGCATGGTATCTGCAACGGGCCGGATATGAAGAGCCCAGGCAAGGCTAACATGCTTGTTCTGGGGAAAGAAAGAGCTGGATGTCAAGGGCAAGGAATTGTTACTCTCTCAGGAGCAGAAAAACGTCCTTGTCCCATTCCGGGCAAGGGGCTAAGCGTCCAGAAAGCAGCTCAGTAGAAAGAGCCTGCGGAAGAGCAAGAGAACAAGACTCATCAATGCGTCCTTGTGGCACAGGAAGCTGCCAACATCCCAGGCTGCACGAGGAAAAGTGTGAGCTGCAGGTCAAGGCAGGGTCCTCTTACCCTGTGCTCAACCCTGGCCAGGCCAGGGCTGGAGGCTTTGGCCAGCTCTGGCCTTCCCACTGGAAGAAAGAGGCCAGTAGTGTGTCATCGTCTTCTCAACATGCAGGGCATTGGAGGTTGATCTTCATGGTAGATGAGCAGCTGTAACTGTTGAGTGGTTTAACTGGTGTAAAAATTTCTTCCTGCATTGATGGATAAATGTAAATCTTTTCCTAAAATTAGCCGGACCAGCATGAGGAAAGTTTGTATGTGATTCAGCCCAAATAACTTATAAAGTCTAAACAACTAACAAAGGAATTTTGAAGAGACAAACAGGCTTGAGCTAGCTTGAACCCCCGTAGTTCTTATCAGCAACTGGGGACACCTATTTCCATGACCACGGGCGTATTACAGAGACCAGTAATTGCAACCACACTTGTACTGTGATTGAACTGTATAAGTGCACACCAGTATTGTGATTTTAGCATATTGTTGAATCACACTGCTAAATCAAAAATCCCATGTAAAATCAAATATCTTCAAAACAAATTTTTATACTATACCTTGCATACCTCAAATGTGTGGAGTATCAGAAAGAACCTGGCCAGAGGTTCCTGGACTCTGACACAAATGCATGCAGCATGGAAAATAGCCAGGAAAAAATACAGATTTATGTGCTCTCACAGAGCCGTGATCTCACTGCAAATACAAAGACATGTTGGGATATGTCACATGACTGGAATGTTGTCATGGATAGCTACACAATTTTTAGGAAAGACAGGTCAGCCAGGTAAAGGCAGAGAGTTGCTCTCTATGTCAGAGAGCAACTGGAATTTATAAAGCTCTGCTTAGGAGTGGATGAAGAATGATTCAAGAGCTTATGGGTAAGCATTAAAGGGCAATCTAACATGGGTGAAATTCTTATGGGTGTTTACTACCTGCCATCTGATCAGGAAGAAACAGTTGATGAAGCCTTCTACAAACAGCTGGAAGCAGTGTTATGATCACAGGCCCTGGTTCTCAAAAGGGACACAACCACCCTGATAGCTACTGGAAACACAACATAGCTAGGCACAAACAGTCATGGAGGTTCCTGCAGAGCACCGATGATAACTTTTTGACACAGGTGGTGGAGGACACAATAAGGAGAGGTGTTCTGCTGGATCTGGTACTAACAAATAGGGAAGGACTGGTTGGAGATGTGAAGGCTCAGAGAGTTCAGGATCCTGTCAAGAGAAAATAGGGCAATAAGCAGATCACAACCCCGGTCTTCAGGAAGGCAAACTCTGGCTTCTTCGGAGATCTACTTGGAGGAATCCCATGGGTTAGGGATGTAGAAGAAAGGAAGGGTCCAGGAGAGCTGGCTAGTATTCCAGCATCATTTCCTCCAAGCTCAAGCATCCCTTATGAGTAAGAAGTCAAACAAAGGGGGGCAGGAGACCTGCATGGATGAGCAAGGAGTTCCTGACAAATCTGAAGCAGAAAAAGGAGACAGAATGTGATAACAGAGATAGGTCACTTTTGAGCCATACAGAAGCATCAGAGTATGCAGGGTTGTGACGAGGAAAGCTAAGGCCCATTTGGAATTAAATCTCTGGTGATGAAGGATACAGAGAAGACAGAATTATGGAATGCTCCTTTGCTTCAGTCTTTACTGGTAAGGCCAGTCCTCTGGAATCCCAGGCTCTGGAGACAAGAGAGAAAGCATGGAGAAAAGAAGACTTTTCCTTGGTCAAGGAGAGCTGGGTTGCAGATCACTTAAGCAAACTGACATCCATGAATCCATGGATCCTGTTGGGATATAACCATGAGCGCTGAGCTGGCAGATGTTACTGCTAGAACACTGTCCATCATCTTTGAAAGGCCATGGAGAACAGAAGGGCCTGAGGACTGGAAGCCAATGTCATTCTAGTTTTCAAAAAGGGAAAGGAGAACCTAGAAAGCTACAGGCCAATCACCCTTATCGCTATCCCTGGAAAGGTGATGGAACATCTCATCCTGGATATCATCTCTAAGATGTGGAGGAAACAGTGTTGATCAGTAGTAGTCAGCATGGATTCACTAAGAGGAAATCATGCTTAACCCATCTGACAGTCTTCTGTGATTATTGCACCACAGATCGGCTGAGTAGAAGAAAGGAGAGCAGTGGATATCAGCTACCTTGACTTCTGCAAGGCTTTTGTCACTATCACCCATAATATCCTTGTAGGTAAGCTCAGAGAGTGATGAGTGGACAGTGAGGTTGCTCACTCAGGCCCAGGCTCACCCTGTCCACCTCCAGGCCCTTCACAGAGAGAGGACAATAAATCAGCAGTCTCAGCGACTGCATGTCTAAACCAGCTCTCTCCAGGAATTTGAGGTGCTCCCCAGTCCTTCCGGTTTTGACTAGCTTCTCAGCTGAGAAGCTTCTTGTGTTTGAAGTTGAGGAAGTTTCAGATCTCACCAAATTTGGCTCCACACAGACATTAACAGTGGAGAGAGAGAAATGTTTTCCTGGCCTCTCAAAGATTTGCTAAGGTGACGGTGTACTATAAGGCATGGAATGATGAGGGCTCATGCTCCAAGAGCCTTCTGTGAGGGTGAAGTGGACTCTTATTTTTCCTAACCACAAAATGATGTTCAACTACCAGGAGATTGCAACTACTTCAGTAGTGTTGGCTGTCTTCATGACCTTCCTTGTCCCCACATGAAGTGTATTTTAAAGCAACCCTGCAGGACTCTCTGAAACATTCTTCACAAAGTAATGACACATTTGGATTCAGTCATGCTGCTTGTTGTTCCAGTAGGAACTGCAGTTTTGATGCTTCATGATCCCTGTCTTCTCCATAGGCTCCCTCTTCCTCTTATTTCTCCTTTGGTTCACTGCCAACTATCCTGCAAACTAAAGGAGCTCGAGTCCACTGCAAGCTTTTACCAGGCAGTGAAATTTAAGTGTGAAACAAATGAGCTTCAGCTTGCTAATGGTCTCACAGCAGAATAATCTAACAGATCTCCTCTTTCTCCCCACCCAGGGTCTTTCAACCACACACCTGATTTCAGCTAAGTCCATACATGATCAGAACTGTTGACAGGAAGCAAGCAGTAAAGAAAATGATCATTTCCACAAGACCAATCATTGTTCTGTAAGAAGAAGCTTGGCTGGAGGACTTGGCTGAAGAGTCAGTCCTGCTTGTCTTCCTTCTTGGGAGAACAGCCTGGACACCATGGGAACTGTCTACAACTACACAGCAGGTGACTTAGTGAGCGCTAGGGCAGCTGGCTTTACACTGGGGATTGGGAGTGAATACTAAGGGTGTGCTTGGGCTTTCTAGAGAGTCCGTCAAAGTTTGCAAAGGGTCATATTTGGCTGGGCTGGGAAGACTTCTTCTTGCTTGGCTTTCACTGGCTATTTTTGGGCTATGTTTGGGGGACCCTTGAGGGTACTGAGGAAATCCCCAGCAGTTTTGCAGTTTGGTGGCTGACAGGGAGGGATTTTTGAGTCTGAGGGAGTTTCTCATGTCACTGGTACATGGGACAATGAGGTTCCTGGGGATGTGTGGGATCCCAGAGTGTAGCTGGCCTCAAATGGATCTAGCTCCCCCAGCCCAGCCCCCTGTCCCAGCCTGCCCAGCCTTCCCCTTGTCCCTCACAGCTGAAGGGTGCTGACAAAATGGCAGCTCTGCCCTGGATTGGGACAACTCCATCATCAGGACTGGCAGCCACTGAATGGAGTGGGGATATTGGCCACCATCTTACGGAAGGGCAGCCAGTGGCTACCCATGGGAGAAGTACATGCTTCCTTTCAAATGTGTTCTCAACACCTTGGAGATAGAAAAGTCCAAACTCCAGCAGTCACATGCTGCCCCAGGTTTCCTCAGGCAGGTTCAGGATGCCAAGACCTGGGCCTTCTCTACACTCTTAGCACTGCTCTCAGAAACTAGAAAGATCTATCTCATTTGACTCTAAAGGGAACAAGAAAAAGATCCTAAACTGCTGCAGTCCGGTCTGTCCCAGCAGAATAATTCCATAACTCTCCTTGTCTTCCTCTCCATTCAGTGTCTTCCAAAAAAAAAAAAATCAAAAAAAAAAAAACTTGCCTTGAGCTTTGTCTATAAATGATCAGAATTGTAGATAGGAAGCAGGCCACAATAAAAGTGGTATTTTTCACAAGACTAGTTTTCCATTATCAAATGACCTAAGCCAAAGGTTGGGTCTATCTAAAGCTCTTTGCAGAGGGTTCCATTTGGCTGTAACTGGTTTTGCTAAGCTTCACATAAATTTGGAGGACAATGTGGAAGGACTAGTGAAGAGCCTAGTGCACAGAGCCTGTTATGAGAATTTGCATGTAAAGTGGACTTTTTTTTGTGCCTGAAGTGCTTCCCTCTGGGAGAGAGGAGCACCTTCCTGGAGAGACTGCTGTCTTGTAAAGGGAATCGGTGAAGCTTCTGCAATGTCCTGTTTGCTGTGGTGATGAGGAAGAGTGTTGCCAGCGTGCATTTCTGATGGGTGTCTGTGCATGGTGGTGGCAAAAGTTCAGCCATGTATGTGCTACCTGGAACTTCCCCGGATTTCTTGGTAAAACGCCGTGGGTGCTGCCTGCTTGCCTGGATTCCTTCTCTGCCCATTCGCCCCACTTCTCCTCCCAGCACGAGTCAGACCCTTGTCTTAGTCACTGCACCCTTCCTTTACATGTGGGGCAGAGGATCGACAGCACAGGAACTCTGGCATTGAGGCACCTTGGGACCTCCCTGAGGGGCTCAGGGCAAGCTCCCACAAGCCCCTTCAGGGAGTCTCAGGCATCCTTTTCCTGCAAGGCCCTGCCTGGAGTCAGCACAGAGAACCTAGCTGTGCAGGCCCTATCTTTACACCCACAATGTGGAGCAGAGGATAGAGGCCTGCAGAGAGTACCTCTGAGGAAATGTCTTCCTGGTCATCCTCAGGACCCACATATCCCATGGCCCTGCCAGCAACTCTTGACTAAGACTTTTCCCACCATTTCAAGGCCAGGCATCTAGAGTCTCCCTAGAAAGTGAGAAGACTTTTGGATCCCCCTCACAGACCTTCCAGGGGACCCAAGCCTCTAAGCCTAATGCCCTGGTAAGCCCTGCCCATGGGGAGCCAGGCATCTCACCCCACACACTGGCACAACCACCTGCACTCTGCAAAGATCCAGGCACAGTTCCAGCATTTTAGCACCATGGAGTACAATGAGCCTGGATGGGAGGCAATGGGGTCTCACTCCCCTTAAAGGCGAGTTGGGTAGAGGTATGGGAATGCTACGGGATGTGTTGTGGCATAAAGTGGTGAGAGGTCCAGGGTAGGAATAGGTTATGGTGTATGCCGAGCATAGGGAACAGGCTGTGCTACAGCGTATGGGTTGTGGATTATGGAGTATTGCATACACGCTGCTGATAGCACATTTCACATCTCATAACAAAAGAAAAGCCACAGGAATATGCAAACTTGCTTTACCTCCCTTGCGTATACTCCTGAATGGGGCAGAATGGTTAGCAGCTACAGACACCTCTCTCTATATTTCAAATGCTAAGGAGTGAAACAGAAAGGAGTTCAGATGGGCCATTCCCAATGGCATCTGCTCCCATTAAGTTCCAGGGTGATGGTGGGAAACACCAGCCCAGGTGTCTAAGGCACAAAGTCCCATGTGTGGCTGATGAGCGTGAGGCTGAATCAGGCAGGGGCTGAGATCTTGCATAGAACAGGCACCAACCAGCAGTAGACTCAGTGCCTAGGACATCTCCAAAGGTCCCTTCCAACCTCAGTGATTCCATGATTCCATGAAAATGCTTTCCATACCCGGGCCTTCTGCTGCTTCACTTTTTCCCTTCTGTTTTTCTGTACTGCTGCTTTGGCGACCTCTTTCTTTTGTGCCTTTTCAGCCTGCGATGCTAGCCAAGCTACTGGGTGCCACTGCACACACAAATGCAACAGTAAGCCCTACTAATCTCATCTACCTTTGGGGAAGAGGGGTAGCCTGAGCCTTTTTCTCGGTGTTTGCTTGTACAGTCAGATCTAAAAAGGCTTTCTGTTCTTGTGCATGGTTTCAAAGAGCCATAGTCTCAAAAGCACCCCATCTTCCACTTCAGAAAAGCCAAGTAAACTATGCCTCTATGAGAAACAATGTCTTCTTATAGCCCTCTTATAGGTGTCACAAGAATATAGGCTTAAGTGCTAGACCATAGAAACATTAGGATGCATGTGTCTTTTAAAGGAATATCCAAAGAAAGGAACAAAATTGTCAGATGCTCTCATATTAAGGGATCTTTGCAGAAGCCAAAGCCACAGAAGGAGCCTTCCTCTCCCTCTGTAATCAGGTTATGTCTTCTGCACAGCCTGATTATATCAACTGATATCATGTACCCGGAATGGTCCCTGAGGTTGCTCAGTAATGGGAAGCTTGGCTGGAGGACTTGGTCGAAGAGTCCATTTCTGCCTGTTCTCACTCTTAGGAGAGCTGTCTGGACACCATCGGAGCTGTCTACAAATACACAGAGTATGAGCTGGTGTGAGCACCGATGCAGTTGACTCTCTAACCTGTGCTCACAAGCTGCACACTTCCATGGCAGCAAAAGGCAGTTCCCCACGACAGAACTAAGTTCTTCCTCTCCAGTGTTTTGACAACAACCTGAAGAGAGAAAAGCCCAAGCTCTAATACTCAAGTGTGTCTCCAGGTTCCTCATGGAAGTTCAGGATACCCAGATCTGGGCCTCTCTCTATGCAACAAGGAGAGAAACAGAGACAGGTGCAATGGATGGGGCCTGGATATGCAATAACCCCTTTTTCCTTCCCCTTGCCAGACACTCATGCTGCCCACAGGGAAGTGAATTGGAGAATGGACAGTGGACCCCTCTGCCCCCTCTGAGGTCTACAGACCTTCAGCATCACTCACAGAAAACAGAAAGATCAACACATCATTTGCATCTACACAGAACAAGAAAACAGTTCAAAACTTCTGGAATTGTGAGATACAATTTGTTCTAGGGTAGGATATGAGGCAAGAGAGAAAGGAAGCCAAATGGCAAATCGTATGCAAATCTGCTGCACATCTGGCATCCAGCAAGGAAGATGGATTCATTGTGACACACATCAGTAACCTCTCAGCATTAAGCTGCCCACATCCATTTCTCCAAGACTCTCACCTGTCAGGAGATCCCTCTTCCTTTCCTTTTTTTGCTTGTTCTTCCTTCCTTATCTCCTTCTCATATGAAGGCAATTTTTGTGGGGAAAGCCTGTCTCGAACAAGGAGGCATGCTGGACAAAGCCTTCCTGTAAATGTCAATGAGAAAACTCATCAGGACAGGAAGTCTCTGGGCCATCCTAGCACTGCATCTTGTCCAATTCTTTGAACTTTTCATTCCAGCTCTGCCAGATTATTTCCCAGGATGTTGCTTTTCTGCTGCTGTATATTTGCCCTTTTCTGAGAAGTAGGGATATCCAGCAGAGATTTACCAAGACCCGCAAAATGAATCCCAGGAGCTACATACTCTTATACTGCACATTGCATTATAATCCTAGCTCTCCTGGCCAGTGAAGATGAAACTGGTGTGGGTGTTCACCTGTTGCATTACCAGTTCTCTTACTGGAACCAGCAAGCTCTTCTTCCAGCTTCTGCTCTGGGCCGGACTCTGCAGAGTCTTCTGAGAAATTCTCCAACACTGGCCTTGGAGGTGCCACCTTCAGCTCTACCCTGAAAACCAGAAGACAACAGTAGCTGGAACACAGGGCAGCACATTCCCCACAGTCACAAAAAAAGCAAAACCAAGCCTGGAGAGAAATAGCAGGCACTCCTTTGGAAGAATTACTCCTGAAGAATGTTGGGCAGAGATGAACCCTGTCAAGAATGAGCTGGGAAGCTGCCAGCATTGTGAAGCAAAAGCTGCAGAACCGAAGCGCACGCCTTGGAGCAAGGTGCTCACCTTGGGAGCTCCATGACACCACCAGGAGGACACTCTGACTCTGCTTTCTCTCTGTCCAGTAGGATTAAAGCCCTTGTCCATGGATTCTGCAACAGTGACAAAGACATTTGAGGTGAAGCCAAGGCAATGACGTTGTGGCTCCAGCACCAAGGCTTTCTGCTAATCAAGCCACAAACTGCCTTATAAAAACCAGGGCTCAAAACGGGAAGGAGGAGACAGAGCTGAGAACTGGGGCTGCGCTGCAGCCCTCTAGCAAGTCTTGGCGCAAGTCACTGGGTGAAAACCTGGCCAGATGGCCAAGCCCAGAGATTGGTGCTGAATGGAGTTAAATCCTGCTGGTGACCGGTCATGAGCGGTGTTCCCTAAGGGTCAGTGTTGGGGCCAGTCCTCTTTAATACCTTTATCAATGATCTGGCTGAGGCGATTGAGTGCACTCTCAGCAAGTTTGCAGACGACACCCAACTGGGAGGAAGAGCTGATGTGCTTGAGGGTAAGAAGGCTCTGCAGAAGGTACTGGATGGGCTGGATCGATGGACTGAGAGCAACCATAAGAGGTTCAATAAAGCCAAGTGCCAGGTCCTGCACTCCAGTCCAAACAACCTCATGCAGAGCTACAGACTCGGGGCAGAGTGTCTGGAGAGCTGTGTGGCAGCAAAGGATCTGGGGGTGTTGGTCAACAGCAGACTGAACATGAGCCAGCAGTGTGCACAGGTGGCCAAGAAGGCCATCATCTTGGCTTGTTTCAGGAAGGGTGTAGCCAGCAGGACAAGGGAAGTGATGATGTACTTGGTGCTGGTGAGGCCGCCCCTCAGATACTGTGTTCAGCTTTAAGCCCCTCACTACAAGAAGGACATGGAGGTGCTGGAGTGTGTCCAGAGAAGGGCAACGAAGCTGCTGAAGGGGCTGGAGCACAGACCTTATCAGGAGCGACTGAGGGAGCTGGGGTTATTTAGTGTGGAGGAGATTCAGAGGAGACCTTATCACTCTCTACAAGTACATGAAAGAGGTTGTAATGAGTCAGGGATTGACCCCTTCTCCAGAATAACTACCAATAGGACAAGAGGAAACAGCCTCAAGTTGCACCAGGGGAGGTTCAGTTTAGACATTAGGAAGAATTTCTACATGGAACGAGTAGTCAAGCATTGGAACAGTTTGCCCAGAGAAGTGGTGGAGTCACCGTTCCCGGCAGTGTTCAAGAAAGGTGTAGATGAGGTGCTTAGGGACATGATTCAGCAGGCATGGTGTTGAAGGGCTTACTGTTGGATTTGATTATCTTGAAGGTCTTTTCTGACCATAATGATTCTATGATTCCATGATTCTAAGTCATCTAGCCCTTCCTGGCAATTGGGGCTTCAGCTCTGAAAGCTTTACAGGATGACTGCAGCACATGCCTAGGTGCCACAGCTGGGTATGTCATGGCAAACCAGAAAAAAGCAGGTTTCTAGTCCTCCAAGACAATTGCCAAAGGATACTCAGGAGCACTGCAAAAGTGGTAGGCTTACCCGGAGTAAGTAACGTCGGAGGGATCCACCTGCATCCATCCAATAAATAAACTCCTCATAAAATTTCAAGGAGGCTTTTTTGCCTCTGATGAAAAGAATTCCAATGTCTTTGAAAACAAAGTCCACATTATATCCCATTATGAGGCAACGGAAAAACAAAACAAGGGTTTCTTCAATACAAGCCTTTGCTTTGTCCAGTGAAATGGAAGACTCAAACCGCAAACGTGCCAAGTTCATCTCATGAATTTCTGCCTCCCCTAGAGCGAAATACAAGAAGACCAATACAGCAGCAATGCCGTGGGGAAGGGGAAGTATCAGCAGCTCCTGCACCCTCAGGCAATGCATTGCTACTGTCCCGTGTAGCTCTGTGGCGCTGCTCTTCCAAGGCATGACGTGGGCCCTCTTTGGGACAAGTTCAAAGCACTCTGCAAAGAGCATGGACCCTGCACAGAGTCAGTGCACGGTGCCCACATGCAACACGCAGAGGCTTTGAAGAGTCTTATCCCCGGTATACCAGACATATGAATCCATATGACCTAACTGAAGAGTTAGATCAGTCTCCCTCCCCATAAACATCTTGCAGGAGGAAGCAAGGGTTTTAATCTGCCTTCCTACCAGGCATGTGCACATCAGCAGACTTCAGACGATGAACCTCTGCAACGTGCTTGGAGAGCTGAAACCCGGGTTTGTAAATATCCTGCTGCTGATTCTTTGCTACAGGCACTTTGACTTTCACTGAATAGAAGGTTCCAAGTCCACGTATTTTGACAGACTGGAATTAGAAGAGAAAGCAGCAGCATTACTTAGAGGAAAGAATGATGCCTGGACAGGGAATGGGGATGATGCTTTGAGCCCTTCCCACCTCTAGGACACCGAAGAGCAAGGTGGGCCATAGGGAAAAGTTTGGGAGATGACCTGCAGCATCTGGAATTCCACCCCTCACTTGCCCACCACTTTGCCTGCTTAAGAATACAGGGTGAAGCACCAGGAAAGCAAATGGCCTCAGACAGAGAAGAGCTACGGGGTTCCCAACGCTGGGGAGAAACCCTGAAGAATGTCTTGCCTGGTGGTGTTCCCACTCTGGATGTGAGGAACAGAGAAAGGCCAGAGCTAGAGGAAACTTTTCTCAGCCTTGAGCTACACTATCTCTTTGAGCTCAATGGCCAGATAGGCTAGTCAGGGCCCTGTTGGTGCATTGGAGAGGCTTCCAGAGGTGCAGGAACTGGGGCTCAACTTTTCATGGAAGGGAAAAAGAGTTGCCCTTGCTGGCACAGGGTGTCAGGACTACAGAAGTCCTTAGGGGAAAAGGGGAGGAACATGATGCAGGTCCCACCTTTTTCTTCAGAAACTCCTCTTTAATGTAGTTAGACACCCCACCCCAAACAGCAGCAATCTCTGCAGAGCAAGAGAGACACTTGTCATGCTTACAGTCAGCAAACTCACGTGGATCCAGCACATGCATAGCTGAGCAGAGGACGGGCCCAGGAGAGGATGGGTGCACAAGAGATCAAACACGTCCCCTCAGAAGGGGCAGGTGCCAAGCCACACCAAGGCCATCATGGATAGTCGGGCAGGCCAGCCACAAGCCTTGTCCAGCCATCCCACAAAGGCATTAGGGCTGCTGCCTCTGTTTTGGTTGGTATAATGTCTATGTTTCTAGAGCTTGTTTCTATGACAGCCTTTCTGTAAGAGCTCTGGGAGACCCTACCGTCAGCAGTAAGCACTCGGAGTGTTGGCAGTGTGTGCATGTGAAGCCTCTTGCGCATTTTAGAAGTGACGAAGTGAGCGTGCAGGCAACACTCCATCCTTGATACCCTTTGCTCAACGTTAGGACCACCAGCTGCTGGGCAAAAATAGTTTTTTTTTTCTTTTCTTCCCTAGCAAGACATGCTGATCTCCAGTATCCTGCTTGTCCACACTTCCCCAGCTATACTCCAGTGCAGCCCCCCCCCACCCTTTGCCTTCGCTGTCTGGCTGCCGAATAGGCCCCGCCAAGAGGCAGGGCCCACGGGGAGGCACGGGGAGGCTCCGGGGCGCTGTCACTGTGACACCCCTCTGCGTCACAGAGATAGTGCCCTGCAGCACCCCGGACACAGCACACTGTGACACCCCTCTGAGTCACAAAGGGGGTTTCTCACCACGTGTGGTGTCGGGGGTTGCTGGAGCACTGCGAGCTCCTGTGGTGTCTCTGGCGCCTGCAGCCCAGTGCCCTGTCCCGTCCTGTCCCCAGCGCCTCAGCAGCCCCAGGGCAGGACAAGGTGGTGGCTCTGCCCTGGGCGGGGCTGTCCCCATAGGGACAGGGGCGGGGCTGTTGCCAGCCAATGGGCTGGGGGCATTTCCGCCATCTTAGGAGAGGGCAGCAGAGGCTCCCCTGCTGCAGTGGCGGCCATGTTGTGTGAGGGCAGGCCAGCCCACAGTGGCGCTTGCGGCAGTCCCACTGCCACCCTGATGCTGTCTCTGTGCCTGTCGTGCCCGCGTGTGGGGCCGGTCCCTAGTGTGCTGTCCCCAGCAGGATGGGGCACACAGCACCTTTGTGTCCCCAAGAGAAAGCACACGCGGGAAGGGCTGGCAGCTGTAGCACTCCACACATCACCAGGACACCAGTGTTCTGGCGAGGGACAGGGGTACCTGCGTATCCTGTGCAGCGTGTCTCCATGGGGAGGAGGACGGCTGGTGTCTCATGGCTCTGGGAGCAAGCCAGGCATGCCAGCCTGAGTGCAGCTCTGTGGCAGCGTTCCTGCTCAGAATCCTGTCCCTTTGAAGTTCTGGTGGTCGGTGGGGAATTTGAGGATTCATGGAAGTGTCCTTGGAGGTTGTTGAGGCATTTCTGGTAGTCTTTTAAGCATTTCTGGTGATCCCTGGGTCTCCAGGACATCTTCCTAAGGTCCGGTCCCCCTGCCCTGAGCCTTCTCATCCACAGGATGCACAATTCCCGCTCTCTCGCCCTCTTGCAATGGCACATATGCCCAAAGCCCTTGACTTTGACCCTTGACCCTTGGTGGCTGGGCTGGCTCCACTAGGCCCAGGTCTCTTTCTTGCAGCAGGAAGGCCAGAGCTGGCCAAAGCCTCCAGCGCTGGCCTGGCCAGGGCTGAACACAGGGCAAGGAGCCCCTGCCTCCAGCTACAGCTCACGCTCAGCCCTCCATCTCCCCTAAGCGCCTCCTGCAGCAGCTTTGAGTTGCTTCTTGAAGACAAGGTGTCTGGGATTGCCCTCAGAACTGCTCTTGTGGCCTTCACTGTGTCCTAGGAAGCTCTTGCTGCCCTCTTGCCACCATAGGAGCCTGCAGCCCTTTCAGACTGGACAGCAGAGGTTCTGGGGCACAGCCAGGAGCTTGTGCCTGTCTGACATCCCAGAGACTGCGTTCCACCTCCTGCAGGGCTTGTGCTGCTTGCACGCTTTTTATGCAGGCAGTGAAAATGATCCTGGGCAATATTTTAATACACAGACACAAGGATACAAATGGCAAAGGAGCTTCCCTTACCCCTCCTGTTTGTGCACAGAGGAAACTTCCAAATGCTGAGCAGATCCCCTATCAGGTGGGGGTAAATGCTGAGTAAATTACAAGTGTGTAGGGATGGATGTGGAAAGCCTCACCCTAGCCAGCAGTGGGCATGGCTCCCCAAGGGGACATCACTGCTGTGGGCAGAGCAGCAGGTGCCACTTCCAGTGTCCGAGGTGCTGGCAGGGCGTGTGTGAAAGCTGTGATGCTCAGCTTCACACAAGTGTGGGTACATGCATGCGCCAATGAGATGGACACAAAGAGGCAGCTCAGTCCCTGTCTGCTAAACCTTCCTTTTATTCCCCTCCCAAAGAACCCAAGGTGCAGATTGGTGCTTCACATCCACTCCAACATATTTGCAAACACTCTGAATATATTTTAATAAAACAGAGGAGTCTTGGAGTGCCGGAGCCCAGCTGCAGATCAGCGGTACCTCTCCCTCTTGTCCAGGAGGCGAGATGTCTGCTGACTGCTGCAGAGTTCAAGAGAAAGGGGCTGAGCGTGAGCACAAAAGCAGGGCAATGGTGCCGGCCGCGCTCAGGCCCTTGCTGAGGAGGAGAAGCTGGCAGCTTCCCGTGGCCTCCTGAGTGGCCAAGA
>NW_010589748.1:0-20981 GCF_000705375.1 Tinamus guttatus
CAAGCAGGGACACCTAGAGCAAGAGGCTGGACTTAGACCCTGCAGAGCACCAGAACTTCCTCAAAAACATGGGAAATAGGATTCATAGAGCTCCTCACTGACTGATTTATCTTTAATCTGACTTTTCAATCTGTTTTGCTATAGGAACAAAGCCAAGGTCACTATGCTGTGTGTGTGTGTGTATGTGTCTGCCTTGCTAAGTTCTGAACTTGTGGCTACTCTCAACCAAATTTTACAAAGAAGTGAAGTTTACAAGTATATTAAAGCTCCCACAAGTTCTGTGGAAATAGGCAGCCAAGTAGAGAAGAAAGACAAGAGTTATCATCCCCACGGAAGAAATTAGGAGAGGATAAACACAATCATACTAGTAGGCAATGGAGAATCTACCCAGGAGACATTCAGCAACAGTCAGGATTCAGAAATTTCACTGACTGCAGAACAATCACTTTTAAATAATAAAAAAAACTCTTCCTTTTCACAAGGCTGTTCAGATACACCCAGCTTTGCTAGGATGTTCTCTACAGCAAATAAAATATGCACTTAACCTTTACATAAGACATTTCATTTGCCTTTGCTTTTTCTTTGTCAGTGAATCAGACTTTTAGTTAGCAGATCAATTTTGCAAATTACATAACCACAGAGTAATTGCTTGGTACTTATTATAGAGTGCAGAAAACAAGATATGACGGGAGTAACTGTCCCAGAAACATTTCAATGGGATTAAGTCAGCCTAAATTTTGCAAAATGGTAAGATGACTCTAGGTCTGCACAAGTAAAATACATGTATATATTACAAGATATTTGTTAATAATAAAAGATATTTCTAAATCCTTGGCCAGGCTAGGAGTTTTCTAGCTAATATGTATGGATAATTGGTAGGTATAAATATCAAATGCAAGCTGCTCAGAAAAATATGTTGAAATGTAGAGAGAGTATTTCTTAATGCTAACTCTTATTATTTTTTATTCCTACTATTATTGAATATAATTGGCTTGTTACAGATAGGCTGGAGTTAACTGTCACCTTTTTATCAGTCACCCTAATGAAAATGACGGCTGAACAGACGCTCTATTTCTTGTGTATCCTAAAGTTATGGCAATTGCCCTAGCCACAGAATCCTGAAACTCTAATTTCCTTCATGCTTGTGTAGAAAAAGAAGTAGCCCCACTGCATGTAGCCACTCAGCAGAGGAATTATATGATCCCATGATATTATGATAACCTTTTAGTCACCCAACAAGACAAAATGGGATCATCAGGCAAGCCAAATTTTGCTTTAAGACAGAGATTACTCAAGGGTATTTCATTGTCATTGATGCATTCACAAACCCAGTCCTAACCACCGTGCCTGAACAAGTCTCACTCCTCAGGGGGTATTACCCTCCCAGCAGGATTGTGAAATATGGGAATATTACATATACATATATTTAATGGAGAATATAAATTTGCAGGGTAAACCAAATGATTCCCAAAGCATTAGTGACCGAGGGCACTGGGTTGTCCCAGCTGTGCCTGTCCTCAGTGACGTCTCCTATAGCCTTTCGTGTGAGATATGCAAGAGCATTGCACTCAGCAGATCCCAAAGCCTATTGAAATGGGTCTTACCAAGGGACCAGTCTGGGAAAATGGCCTGAAACTGAAAGAATATGCAAGGGGGTGATGTCAGCAACATAAGCCTACAGAACCAAAAAAGCTTTGAGAATAGTCCCAAACTAGCAATGGCCTGTTTTTCTTCATCCAGTTTTCAACAGCTAAAACAGACAGAATTGCAGCTCTGAAGATAGCTGTCAGAAAAATGAACCCTCAGTACAGATTTCCTCCAGGCTGTAACTGAAGCAGAAGTTTTAAAATATTTATAGGACATTCACAATTCACAAGGTAAAGGACATTCAGCCAGTCAGATTGTTGGACTCTGCACAGCCATCATAGCGTACCCTCCATGTTATATGCAAGTGTTTTATAGCAACTATTGAGGAATCAGGGCACTGCTAATAATAATAATAACAGTAATAATAATAATAACAGTAATAGTAATAGAAATAATAACAATAATAATAGTAATGATGCAGGGTAATTTTCTCCTTGCAGAAAAAAAGTATATATCTACCGCAACTGCATAATAGTACCTTTACCCAAGTGTTATTTTACCACCTCCTCAGGCATCATAAACTCTGAGCAGACTGCAACTTTCCTTTCATGTTGATTAGCCTTTTTGGTACACAGGTTGTGACTGTGACGGAGAACAGCTGACAGAGCTTGATTGAGGCAAACACTAGTCACAAGTTTAGGCTGACATATCTCAAGAAATATAGCCATAGGTCTCAAGTGTGGTCTTGGTGTTTAGTGGTTGGACTCTTGCAAGCCCATAGTACCTATAGCAAAAGTTAGCAGGTAGGTGCTGGTGCCTGGGCAAAAGTAGTGGTGGTGGCCCAACTCTACTGGGGCAGTTTTGCAAAATCATTAGGGCAGTGCTTCTCTGTAAGTGAGAAACCTCCACCTGGATTATCTGCTTCTCTTTCCAGCTGAATTCTCTATGAATTCTGCCCCTCTGCCCCCATGCCAGATCCCCAGGATGTGAAAGCCCAGACAGCTCCACTCTTGCACTCAATCTCTGCACGTAGAAATATATCACTTTGTGTCTCTGGATTAGGGAACTTCAGGTTTTCTCACTCTGTGTCAGCCAACTAGCAAGGCTGGTTGTCCCCACTCTTGTGTCTTGTGGCCCTGTACACTGTCACACTGGACTGATGACATTGCATCCATTAGGAGTTTATCTAAAGCTACAGTGCATCAATTAAATGCTGACATTTGGGCTGGGGAAATATGCAGCATAAAGAGAGACTGACCTATAGTATTAGCTTGCATTATGCAATTATACTGATCGGTGCAGGTGGGTATCCTTTACAAGTTTCCCACAGGCAGGTGGTTTTCTTACTTCAAACATTTCCTCACAATATGAAGCTTTTTGCTTCAAAGGTTTGGCAGTATTGAAGAAAGGTTTTTCAACCCATAGAGAGTTCATTTCACTTACTTAAGTGAGGCTCATCTTCCCCCCAGTTTGTACTGCAGGAATGGCTTTCTCTCTACACTGTTCAAAGTTCTCTCTGAACACCTTTTGGTGCAGCAATATAACCCTCCTCTGAGTCTTTATTGTACATGTACCTGCACATACACACACTCCTATGTAATAAAACTATGGGATGCATGCCCTTTGAGTGCATATGTGTATATGTGAATATACATGTGCACACATGAACACGGAATACAACAATTCACAGAATTTGCCTCTGGATCCTTTTGAATGGTCTCTGATAGCAAGAACTCCAGTCTGTGTCAAACTGCTGTTTTGTTTCTGAGCCTATTATTTTTTCTTTTCTTTTTTTTCCTGTCCATGTATTGAGTTTGTGGGGATAAAAGGAATTCTTGCTCCTAGCACTGGACTCACAAATGAGGTGATTTTGCCATTGATGAAAAGTTTATTTACATGGAAAATCTCCCAACAAGGGTACAGCTCCTGTCACAAACCCACCAGCTATTCGGACTGTATTCCACCAAAGGGAGGACAGAAGAAGGATTAAGGTTTTTAAGTAAATAATGGACTTTGATACTGTGTTGAATCATGTAAGAAAGTTATCTGAGCATGCCAGGAGCTTATAAATGAAAGAGCCTCTCACAACCCTCTTCAGATCTAGGAAGAAGAGACCTGTGAGACTTAATGGTTCAAAGGAAACCTATCGGCTAGTTATGAGATGAATCCATAGATGACTCTGACAAATCCCAAGTAGTGCCTAAAAACAGCAAAAAGATTGAGCTAAGTGCAGTCCTTTCATTTAATCTTAATTCTTACTGAAGTCCTATATGTATCACTTAGCAAAGGATAATATGAGGAATCCTATAATAGCACGTGAAGGAGCTTAGCATGCACAAGTAGCAATTGTAAGTTTCATCTGTTCTGCTTAGCTTTATTTATGTGAAAAGAAAATAAAGAAACCATTAGAATTAAAGAGATGCAGAAGTGACCCACAGCTTTCTATGGGTAGAAGTCAGAAAGTCATCTTAGATTCAGATCAGCAAGTACATATATTCATTACCATGTATAGAGAAAAATAACTCCATGTTAGCAATACAGATACTTGTTTACCTTGTTTGTATTAGGATAATTCAATAATGTTGAGTTACCTTACGGCATTAAGAAAACTTCATATACGTGATAAGATAATAAAGGAGAGATTGGTTCTGCACCAAGATGGTGTCTCTGGCATTTAATCTGCTTTAGGTAGAGCTTTACAGCAGCAGATGATCCAAAACATCTCCTGAATCTTAACTAGGCTTATGAACTGAGGTAAGTTAGGGAAGATTTTCTTCCCTAATAGGTCATCTACTGGTTACTGTTTTCTGAGTGAATGTTTCAGTTTTGATTTTAACAATTTGTCTTCTTTTTCACAATCATTTTCTTTATCAGAATTATTACAGTTATTATACACATAATTATACATTCCATATATTCTGCACAACTGTTAACACATTAATCTGCCACATCATCTCTGTATTGTCTTTGGCTGAGTATTTAAAATCAGAAGTAAATTTGTTTTATTTAGTTCTGTAAGAGTTGCCTTGGGAAGAGTTCTTCCTTTCCATCTCTTGGTTCCCAACAGCAAAGTGTATTGTAGTGCACTACCTTGAATTACATATACACTATGGCGATGCAAAATGTGACTATTTTCTGGAAGGCCATGAAGAGATACTGTTCTTATTGGTTCCCATGAGCCTATATCTCCCAAAGACTGCAGCTGCTGGCCCAGTGTAATTTTACATTACTTTTACATTACAACTCTCCCTTTGACATCAGTTCCCTGGGGACACTGTAAAAACATTTTTTCTAACTCAGGAGACTAATGCTGGGCAGCTAAGCACATTTGCAGCCACTCAGATGTAACCTGGCTTGGAAAGGTGCTGAGTAATCCCAGTTAATGCTGCAGTCGATGTTAACTTCAAGCCTCCAACTCTGGAAGAGATTTAACATTTTTCTGAAGAGGACAGCCTGTAAAAATGGGGATATCGATGCTTGCTTGCCTCAGAGGGCTGTTTCAGAATTAACTACTGCTTGTGTTGTCCTGGAAAAATTCTAAATACTGTGGAATGAGCAAAACTTTTGCTAGAGACGATAGTCTGAGAAGGCTCCCACCAGTCACACTGCACAACCACTCCTTCTGCTAGAAAGAAAAAGGTTAATACTTTTTTAGTTAAACCACTGCTGACGCAAAGTAGGAAACACCAAGCTTTTTTTTTTTCCCTTAAGCAGCATCAAACTAAAATATCATATAGCTTGCAGACCAATTAGACAAGATGCAGCCTTGTGAAGGCTAGAATTCATTTCACTAGTTGCTGTTTGTCCTCACTACATAGGGCAAAAGGTAGAAACTACAATTCTGAGATTGTGTACCTTCGACAGAGCTTGGCAAATTCAGAGACCATTTGATCCCTGAAATTAGTAATGGAAAAAAAAAATAGATCATTCTGACCATCTTTTTACCAATGCAAGACTGTTCTCCTAAATCAATATTTTAGTGTTTCTTCTGGGGCAGTTGAAAATTTTCATATAATGGGAAAGGGATTTAGCTGCATCCCCTGGGAACTATTCCATAGCTGAAGAGATTTTACAGGCAGGAAGCTTTGCTTTATATGCAGTGTACATGCTTCCATTTAAAATTTCATTCCTTAAATATAAATTAAACTCCACCTTGCTGCAATAAATATCTCCTTTTTTCCTCATGTTTACATCTTTCGTAAACATGTCAATTGATATAAAGCTGTCTCCATTACTCATCATTAAGTCAAACCATTTTATACATATTTTAATGTTCTATCATACACTAATTGTTCCAGCCCTTTGATCATTTCCTCTAACTCCACATGTAAGCCCAGGAAAGAGTACTGAAGGAGATGAATGAATTCACAGCAGAAAGCAAGAAAGACAGGACTAAGGAGGAAAAAAAAATTCTGAGTTTGATACAGCAGGAAGAGAAATCATGGGGATATGCTCTGGGATATTTTATGATAAATCAGGAAAGTCCCCTCACTATTGTGCTGGTGTAACACAGCTGGCAGAAATTTAGGTGCAGAAAGGACAAGGAAGGAAAAAGGAGACATTTTATAAATACCTGCAGGGTAGAGAGGCCAGTGCGCCAGCCTGGCAGGGTCTCGGAGGCACAGAGCATTCCAGGCCGTCCAGCGGCGCGCCGGGCGAGCGAGGAGTGTGAGGGTGAGCTCTCCAGGGCATTCCTGCATACTCCTAAGCACTCAATCACCAGCAAGCAGGAGCACGCTCACCCTCATGGGTGAAGGAAAGAGCCTGAGAGCTTTCCATAACGAACTACAGCGAGCTCGCCCTGTCTCCAACACCCTCTCGAGGTGCTTCCAGCTCCTCATCCATGGTTCCTGAGCTGACCTCAGACCACGTAGGTGTTTGTAGACTATTTGTGAGCAGAAAAATTAAAAGTAGTGTTAGGCAACAAGGTATATAGGAGTATGGGAAAGAAATGAATACAAGCAGAGGGCTTATTATAGGAGTCATATGCTCTTGTTCCCTGTGTGTTGGGGTTGCCCTGTCACCAGGACTCCTCTCCACTTGCATGGTGTAGCTGCTTCCAGGGTTGTACCTGGTGTCCAGGGATCAGAATCTGAGTTAGGTCACCATCTCCATGCACAGGGAAAAGAAAGCAGAGGTGTGAGCTCAGTTTTGAGGCTTTGAACCCAAGTCTCTGCATCTCCTGAAGCCTCTCCTTGGCAGCCACTGCCTAATCCCGTTGTCTTCTCCTCTCCAGACCGAACAGTGGGCTTGGAGCAGCCATGCCTTCCTAAAAGCAAACCCAGAGAGACTGTCCTACCTCTAGCACAAGCTTCCTAGTGTAAGATCCTATTGCTCTTCTTTTTTTTTAATGTGATTTTTATATATCAGCTTTATATATCAGCTTTAGTCATCATCCAAGATGACTAAACCAATTAGTGATAAATCCACCACAAGCAAGTTCACATTTAACAGGCAAAAAGTTGTCTAGTAAGAATCTATAAGGAATTTATGAGTCACCAGAAATCTTATGATTTGTGGGGAGACATCCCTGTGTCTTTCAAAAAGATCTCAGCTTCGCTTTATTATTTTATTGCTTTAAAAATAAACTAAATTTATTCTAAGTAATATATGACATTAGCGCTGCATTTCCTGAGCAAGCGAATGATTCTGGCAGAGCTGACAGGGGACAAGATTGAAGCTGAGAGTTAGAAGTCTCTGTGTGTCACATTTCTTTGCAGTATCTCTATAAAGAAAAAATGTCTGTTGTAATACATAAGGAAAATGCATAAAATTGTTTCCTTTTCCCTAAAAAATCTATTCCTGAAGTCTCCCTCAGTTTATATGAATTTTCAAGAACTGAAGATTGAAATTCCACACATTTCCAGTAAAACTGAAGAAAGACACTCATGCTGCAGAGATAGGCATCTAGATTTAAGACAACAGGGATTTACACGCTGCAGGAAAAAAAACATTAAATACTTATTTAACACAGCCCACAGGATTATTCCTAGTAAATCCTGTTTTGAACCTAATAACTATTGTTGATATTTTTCAAAAGTGAGCAGAAGATTGAACATGTACTCTTAAAACCTTGGGGATTTTGGGATGTATGAAATTCTTCCTGCCTTACTCTTGCAATTGGAATCACTGCCTAACGCTCCATTCTTCTTGATAGGCCAGAGCCACATCCCACCCTCGTGTGGCTTTTAGTCAGAGCCATCTATCAACACAGATCCAAGAGGGACTTCTCTTCAGCAAGGGAAGAAAGACGTAGGATCATCTGTCCTTCTGCAAGGGGACATTTTGCCCTATGCACTGGCTATATGTAGGCTTGAAATTGTAGCAGATGTTGAGGACAATAATACCCAATCTACTTATTGGCAATTAAGTCATTATTTGAGAGATTTCTTCGTTGTCGGGAATAGTTCCAGAGAAGCAATAAAATGTGGGAAGCAGCCACAAACCTCGTTGCTTCATTCACATTGCCCATTAAGTGCTTGCTGCCAGCAGTATGGGGAACACCACTGGGATAAGAGAAGGAATTATAAGAAATCCTCATTAGAAATCCTTTCACTTTTTGTACAGATGATATTCAAACTTCAAACCAGATGATCCCAAATGCTATCATAACATAGACTTTCTAGGTAGGAGTCAGATCATATTCCCCAAAGGCCAACAAAATAAGGTCTCCTTCCTTTCTTGCAAAGGCTCTGGTTTTGTAGAAGGCTCAACTCTAGCTGTGAATACCATCCTGGGATAAATCACTACACTCTCCTCTGAGTCACTGCACCTCTTTATTCCCTGAATTAGCGACATCTGTGAGATACAGCTTTATTATACTTACCGCAGCTCAGCTATTTTAACACATTAACTGAATGGGAACATTCAAAATAAATGGAAATTCTGGCATGAATGATAGAGAGCTTTCAATATCAAAAACTGCCTTCCCAGATGGTTGAGACTATCAGTCAACAAGAGAAAGACCTTTATCCTCCCTTTCTCAGTCTCTGGGGCTGGCTGAATTAAGCTACATGCTCTCGAATGTGCCCTAGCAGGTCTCCATTCCTCCTCACGCTTATTAAAATGCCTCTTGGGCTTCCTACCAGCATGAGGGGAGCTGTTGGCATCATTCAACTCCAGCTGTTGTCCATGCCTTTGTACAGAAAATGAAAAGGGCATTTCCCTTTCAAACAGCAAGAATGACAAAATTAATACTGACTTCAGGAGGGTGCAAGAGGTCCCCTTTTTCCCTCTTATAGGTTTTAGAGCGGAACAGGCAGAGTCAGCACATACAAATATGCTTCTCTTTTGCTTCATGCATGTTTTACTTGGGAGCCAAGAGTAATAATAGGAAATCATAATGAAAGAAAAAACTACCCTAAATAGGACAATGGCATGTCTGAGGCAAGGACAAAATGGATTAGGGAGTTGCTGTTAGGGACAGGAAATAATTTTTTTTTTCTCTGTCACTCTTCAATAAAACTGCCCAAAATTCACTGGAGAGGAAGGATGACATCATCATCTTCCCAGGCAAACATCCATCTTAAAGTGTCTTCAGCCTAGACCAAAGACCACTCCGATTTTTATATTATGAAATGTGGTGTGGCCAGGCTAGTCATCCTGCCTGAAGACACAAATAGGCAAGGCTTCCTTGTCCCAGAGAACTTCGCCAAGCATTTCATAGAATCATAGAATCATAGAATGCTTAGGGTTGGAAGGGACCTCTAGAGATCATCTAGTCCAACCCCCCTGCATACGCAGGGTCACCTAGAGCACGTGGCACAGGGCTGCATCCAAGCGGGTTTTGAAGATCTCCAGAGAAGGAGACTCCACAACCTCTCTGGGCAGCCTGTTCCAGTGCTCTGGCACCCTCACTGTTAAGAAATTTTTCCTTAAGTTCCTATGGAATTTTTGATGTTTCAGTTTCCGGCCATTTCCTCTAGTCCTATCAGTGGCCACCACTGAAAAGAGACCATCCCCGTCCTCTGCACTCCCTCCCTTGAGGTATTTATAGACACTGATTAGATCCCCTCTCAGCCTTCTCTTCTCCAGGCTGAACAGGCCCAGCTCCCTCAAGCAAAGGGAGCAAGTCCTTAGAGTTCAGTAAACTCCAGAGTTTACATAAACAAGTTCTTTATGAACTGAAAGAGTTGACATTTTGTTTACTGCTATCAGAAATCATTACTTTTACACAGCTTCTACACTTACCGTATTTGTGTAATTACACGAACTTCTGCATTTGCAGAAGCATTCTAAGCCATTAGCGATGTTTCTCTAATACATGTACTTTTTTGCCACAAGGACACTATACCATTAATTCTGTGTCCTCTCTAAATGCTGCAATTATCTACAAAACAGATATTCCACACCACATTTCAAGGGTGCTTTCACCTTCCCATCCTCCGCTGCTGTTGCTGGGCGAAGGAGAAGTCATCATTGCCCCTTAAGAAGACAAGGTCAAGAGGAGTCCCTGGTATCTCAACAGTCATTTTAAAAAATAGCAATAATAAATGATTATAGGTAGACCTCCGCTGGCTGTGTTACTTGCATTAAATTCTACACATTAATTTACATGTGTATAGCCGATAAAATTTTCAGATTAAATATTCAATTTAGCACAGACTGCCTGCAAGATTAAACAGCAGAGTTGTTCTACAGGTGACAGTTTAGAGCAGGCTCACGTTTCCTTGCTTTCATCAGCTGTTTCCGGCACCAAAGATGCATGACTCCTCGGGTAACAAGCACTTGCTCTCCGCTCAGAGAAAGCAAACAGTAACTGAGTTCTGGAGTAAAACCTCTGCATCCGTGCGTATGACTTTGACAGTGAGCAAGGAAGAAACTTGATGAGGTCCGTGTTCAGTGTGGGGACCATGACCTAACCTTTGGCAAGTCTTTGCTCCTTGTTTGCCTCTCTGTCTGCTCGTGCCGAAAGCTCTTGAGGGCAGAAGCTGCCCCTTGCTGTGCCTTCGCGCAAGGCTGAGCAGGATCATCCATCTGTCTCAACAGGCCTCTACGAACAACCAGAACTGCAAGTAAATAGTGATTCAACCCACTGATCGTCAGCCTGTTCTCTCACAGAGGAAGCGCAGCAATTCAACCAGCCAGTAAGGGATTTCTAGCACTCAAGGCACACAAGTGTGGCACTTCCAGTGTAATGTTAAATGTGGGGAAATCTTACAGTAACTTTTGCATAAAATGACATTTTTGCAGAATGTAAATAAATTACATTCTAGCTTCTTCCAAATTAAATACTTTTGAGAAAACAACAACAAAAAAAGCTCACAGCTTTCATCCTTTTCCCTGATTGGGAAGAGAGGGGAAAAGTTAGATATGTTTTGGGAATTCATATTTTTATTTGGGGGACTGTACTGAAACTCCTATCTAGTAACAGCATTACAGAGCCCTATCTAGTAACAGCATTACAGAGCCTTTCTATAGTTTAATAAACCCAAGACTCCACCAACAAGAAGATCATGATGGCTATTGAAATAAATCACTGAAACGCTACTGCCTCTGCATCACTGAGCACGGAGAAGCTCTGCTTGTAGGAGCTAAAAGCAGGCTGACAAGCCCACATGGGCACTTTCAGAAAAGACGAAATAGAGATTGAATTCTGATCATAAGAGATCTCTCCACTCTGAAGGTAAATAATGCAAAATTCAAAGTCAAATAAGCTGCCAATGTTCCTCAAAAGGAGAACTGAACTGTAGTGCTGTCCATCCCTCCTCTCTTTCTACTTAGAATTAAAAAAAAAAATTAAACTAATTAAGAATATGTTGAATATCATTTAAATAAGAACAGACCATTTGGAGCTACCTAACTGTAAATGCAATGCATCTAATGCCATGTGCCACCTGGTTTTATAAATTAGATTCATTCACCCAGAAGACCCTCAGCATCTGATTCTGGACCTGTTGAAGCTGCTGGTTGTTTGCCAATGACTTCAAGCAGGCCAGGATTTCCCTCCAGAAACTTTGGATCTCAGAATTCATAGTGAAAATACTGACTGGAAATGCTAAAGCAAATTTTATATAGTGTGTTTTCACTGCTAACAGTGATTATTACAGCACAGCATCAATAAGACAGACAAGAATATATGTACAATTATTAGCAGTCTATTCCATCACGAAATGAGAATCATAGACTAAAAACTATTCTACAGAAAAAAAACACACTTCTTTAAATGAAGATTGCATTTGGTTGCTGACTTTTCCATTTTAGCTTTATGTTTTTAAAATTCTTGACCACAGTGGCATATTTTGTGAAGATTATTTCTTCTGTAAGATTTTGTTTAAAATGCTATTTATGAGCTAAAAGAGGTTCTGCTGTCATCGCTACTTCTAGTGCAAATCAAAATGAAACATAAAGTTAATAAATAAGTAGCATCTCCTGTATTTTCCAACAAAATAATGAAATGAACTTGCTAAGAAAGTCAAAATGCCCTAATCTGTCCTTTTCTCCAAGGTTTGCCTCACAATTTGACGCTTGCAGAACTTTTGTCCTACATTTCCCACAGTAACTGAGATGAATACACAATCTTCCCAAAGACCATCTTCAGGTTCTTCATCTGGGTATGTTTGCTTAACTACATTACAGTTGCTATATATAAGAACGGCACAGTTTTACCAGGATAATGAACATCTAGCTATATTCAATTTGAATAATACAGCAAATTAATTTAAGTGGAAATTATTTCAGTAGTTTTGCCTGACGACGCAATAAATGCTCAATCCTTCCAGGCCCCACAAAAACTTAAAGTACTGTTGTTTCATGAATGAAATTACTTACCTGTAAAAGAATTTGCAAAATCAGCACCTTAACTTTCTAGATAGTTTTTTTAGCCAAAGGGGCTTGTAAAATAGAAAAGTAGAAGCAGCATTTTCAAATAGTTTTTGCAATTTAGTTCATTATACACGTTAATCTAAAGTTGCAATAGAATACATTTTCAAATTGCTTTACAAAGTACTTTTTAAAAATTAAATCAAGTAATTTAAATCCTGGTGAGTGAGATTCATAAGAATGAATAAATTCCATAATCTAATATACAATTAACAGCTTTACCACACTTGGGAGTCCCTTATTGACACTGGAGAATGAGCAGTGATAGTTCTATCACTTACCTATGCACTGAATTAAGTAGTTCATGTTTGAATCAATGCACCAGATATTAATAGTTAAGTGTAATTAGTAACACTGTAAGAGATGTGAAAGGAGAAAAAAGCAGCGAAATCTGAAGTCTACATTAATAATAGTTTATAGCTTGTTTCACTATTTTTATATCATGCAGGACAGACCTCAATAACTAAGGACAGTGCAGGGAATACAACACCTGTCTTTTCAGGGAAGACTTCTGCAGCACTAATGGCCATGCCCAAGAACATATTAAAATATTTTCTGTTGTTATTTTAAATCAATACTGTTTGTTTTTGGTCATTCTCAAAAGCAAAATGCATCACACAGAGCAGCAGTGCCAAGTAGTCTCTTAGAGATGAGTGATTTGACATTTTCAGTTTCATAAACAAAAAGCAATAAATGATTGATCCTCATTTACATGCAATTCTTTGATGTTTAATAGCTTTCCCCGTCCATCCACCTGAACACTTTCCAAGCGAATCTGCTTAGTGGGGCTGTGTCCTGTGTCCTTGGTGCAAACCAGCAGTCCGGAAGGAAGAATGATGGAGCCTCCTGACTTGGCTAGCGAAAGGGCTTCCAGGGAGGTGACTCCAGGTCAGCATGGCCAGAAACCCAACTGGGAGCCCTCTTTGGGTCTGAATTCTTGTCCAAATAAGGGGATTACTAGCCATGCTAGTCACTAACCTTCTTCCTAGCCAGGCTATTAGAGGCCCAGAATATGAAAAAAGACTCACAATGATGGCAAGTAGTTGCAACAGAATAGAAGGGTTGGGTGTTGCTGGATCCATTGCCTTCCTCTCTCTTCCCTTCCACCCCCAACGAATGGCAAAGCCATCAAAGGGAAAGAAAGGAGAAAAGAACACAGCTATAAATCCTGACTCCTCTTTTGTTCTGTGCATAGGAGAAAGCAGCTTTCCTCCTTCCATCAGCCTTCCAGTGCTCCAGGATGGCTAGCTAGGCCTCAGGTCCACCTCTCTCCCCAGTGCTTTGGACCTGGAGCTTTCACCCCCTCCTTTTGCCTTTTAAAGCTCCATTCCTTCCTAACCAGGTAGACATCGGCCAGGTCCCCAGCGCTCACACTGCAGCTGCAGCTCCACTGTGGGCAGCGAGGAACAGCTCACCAAGGGGCAAGAGGCTGCCCCAGACCTGCCTTGCCTACCCTCAGCGAGGTTCATCCGAAGATCTGTGGATGCCTCCTCTTCCACTCGCCTCTCCCTCCCATCCTGCTTCAGAACAGGAGAACGAAGCAGGCGCCCTTGAAATAGGAGTGGGTGAGATTAAAACCTATGATCAGGAGAGGTGGAAGATAAGCCCTACGGGAATGTTCTGAGTTACTTCCTTTCTAAAACACAGATTTACTTTGCACAAGTCCTGCACCATTAGCTTTTACCAGGTGTATACGCCTCTTCGGGCAGAAAAGGTAGAATCCCTGCAAGTCACCATGGCAAAGCACGACCCATAAGTATCTGTCCTGCAAGCTGCATGGGAGCAATGCTGTTCTAAGAAAAGGTTTAAATCCACACTGTATTGCTAGCCAGTGGATGCGTTATGGGGAGCAAACAGAATTTATGAGACCGCATTAATTGGAAGCTGAAACCCTATTGCTCAGAAATAAAACTGCAGTGTTGAGCTAGGATGAAAGCAAGATCCAAGTTCAGGATTACAAGACTGGATATACGCTCTGATAAAAGGTCAATCATTTTAGCTCTGTTGCTTTTAGGGTTAGAGGGTCAGACGATAATTCTTAAAATGTTACTGCATCTTAAAATGCAGTAACTCTTAAATGAGACTTACTTTTTATATCACAGGTCCTACACATACTAATGCAAAGTATCTAAAATAATATTTATCAAGATATGTTTTTAAGAAGCAATGAAATACACAGAGAAATTGCTCCAGAACCAATGCTTTTTTCTAATGATTCATGACTTAAAATACGCTTTACATAACAAATTACAAACAATTATAAAGTAGGACAAATTATAAAGAACAAACAGTAGAACAAGTAGAACAAATTGTGAGGTAGGAAAATACAGATGCTTGATGGAAACAGTGACGGTTTCATGAGACAGTCCCGAAGAGTGGGAATTGTTTCAGCCCATCACTATAAGTACTTTTCAGAGCAAATTATAGAGATTTTTTAAAGCCATATTTACTCCAAACATCCCCTTCAAACACTTGGCACGAAAGGCCATAATAGCTTTTTATAGCCGTCACAGTCTATTGGGTCAAAAATCCATGAAAAATATGGAACTTAAACACTTATTGTATGATTGATCAAAATGGGTTGCACTATTGAGTAAATAATGTGTGCTCTAAACATTTTCTAAATAAAGCTTTGCACAAGAGACTCAGTGGCTTTGACGTTGCCATTATACATGTTTATATCAATTTTAATGTTTCTATAACAAACAGTTGCTTTTATTTTTTAGTAACAAAAATGGCACTGTATTCCTTCAGAGCATGCTACAAATATTAATCACATCTCTTCAAAATTAACAATGGTACCAATGAATGAATTTTCAAGTCTCCTCAGTAGGTAAATTAAATATTATAATCTTCAATCCTCATTATAACCTGGCCTATAAGGACTGTAGGGAGACTTTTTTAAGCAAATAAACTCAAAATTGAGTGTAGTAAGATTGAATGTTTGTTGCTGTTGCTGTGCTTGATTCCCTAAGTAATTTTCCTGGCTTCCCAATATGTTTGGCTTTTTGTCCTCTATTAGCTGAGTTGGTCAAAATTTCAGAAGTGTTTTGCTATCAGCCACTTAATCGGTAGGAGCAGATAGTTGCTGAACACTTCAGAAGATTGAGCTGTCCATGATATATGCCAATACTTTGGAGATCCACTTGAAACATGGGCCAGATCAAGACATCATTGAACATGGTGAGAGGCTTTCCACAGAGGTCAAAAAAAGAGAAACAAAAGTGAAGTTTCACTGCCTTTTGCTGAAGGACATCCTATTTCATGTGAAAAATGACTGATAATTTTCAAGCAATGCTATTCTGAATGTACATAATAATTCAAAATTATCTTGAAACCTTCATATTTTAATAAACAGTTCCTACATCCAATTCTTATTAATATGTTTTTAAAAGAAGAGTAGCCAATTAAGAGTATGAGTCAGATCCTCCAGCAGACATAAATCATCATAGCTCCATTGGTTTCAATTTATACTCTCTGCGAAGAAGGTTCTCTATACCTTTTCTGGAATCACATAGTGAATTCATCATCCCCAAATAATTAAGGATTTAATTTAATTATGTGTTAATCTCTTCATTTTATGACTCTATTCTCAAAGATGGCAAGAACTACAGAGAGCTATTGCAAGGGATGTTAGCAATAAGTACACTGTAAATCATAATTTTGATATATCCATAAATATTGAGCGAGTTAATGCTGAGAGTTAAGTGGAGGAAGGGAGTATGTGCCATGTCATAGAAATATAATCTCCTGCATAAATATATTATGGCTTATTAAAAATGTACATACTGCACAATAAAATGCCTACTTCTATTGTTTTAATCTCAACCATAAAAGCGGGCTTCAGGATTTTGACACACTTTTACTCAGAATCATCTGAAGTAGGAAAAAATAAACAGTAACATTTAAAACTGATATTTGCTTCTCCAGAAATTTAATTTTGAACTATATAAGTCAGAAATATCAGGTATCACAATGATGGAATTGAGACAACTGCTTTAGGGACAGGAGCAGAAAATACATCAATTAAAGGATGCTTAATAGTCTACAGTTTATTAGCTCATATAAATAGGAGGTAAAGCATTCAGCTGCATGGCATCATACATAGATATATGCAAATAAAATATTTCTATTCAAGAAGGACATCTTGTCTCTTAAAACTAAACCGCTCCCTGAGCCCATTTAAATATCATGCTTTGACTGTGGTAATTATCTCATGTCACTTAATATAATATAATATCTACTTATGCTTAATGGATATGCTTTAATTTCTAAGGAAACTGTGTCTGTTTGTACAAATAAAACATGTATGATGATTAAAATATAATTTTCACTCAGGTAATGACATTTTTCTATAAACAAAAACATAAATACAGACTTTACTCTCATGGCAGACTGTTTAAGTGTCAAAAAATCTCTACTCCTCTACATCCTGATTGCAAATTGCTGTATATCATGGAAATCAACCATTTCTTATTGTTGACAGAATCTCGTATCGAGGCTAAATTTAAATACTCAAAATCAATTTTACTGGGAAGCAAGTCAACAGTTTCAGATAACAGAAAATAAACCCTGTGTAACTGTTATATGCAAGACAATCTAAGTTCATTAAATGATATGAGATTCCCATATTCTGAAAGCATCCAAGCAACTGATTTGAATTTTTTTAAAAATATCTCATTTTTATCACTGAGAACTGACCCAAAACTTCTCAATAAAACTGGTAGAAAACAGTTCATAAGACATCAGATACATGCCCTTTGCACTTGTTGCATCAAATGATCTCTTTGTGTGGTCTTATTTCTATTCTATAAAATATTCTATAAAACTCTATAAAATATGCAGACATTTAAAAAGTAAGTATGAACTTCTATTATTTTTAAATTAATGTGACTGTCATCTGATATTCCAATGCCACATGAACTTTAAGCCTCTACTACACAGCTAAGGTCTAATATATACCCTGAGTGTAAAAGTTCTTTTTATGCTTTCTTTATAGCCAAATTCCCTTAAATGTGAATTCCGAGGACAATGAAAAGAAAATAAATTAGCCTTCTCTAGTACTTTTAATCTATGAATGTCGTTACCATTTCAAATGCTCTAAAAACTTTTCTCACAAGTTAAATTAGACTGAATGCTTATTGTATCTAGAAAGAAATTTGTAAAGATGAAACTAACCTACAAAACAAATAAACACATAATTAAACGCTGCTTTGACAAGTCTGATCAAATAACATACATGCAGCTGGACATTTGGTCTTCAAACACCAAAATCACCTGCTTGTAACTTATTTCCATTGCAATTTCTATAATAAACTAATGCATATTTTTCACTCACCCTCCACAATTTTTTAAATCTCTTCACTCTGGACAATTTGGATTTGTTCATTCCTGATGTCTGCAGGTCAAATATATATCCTATGTGGCTGCAAATATACTCTACAGTCAGTCGGGTGTCTACAAGAGTAGTGATAGATATTCTTGAAAACAGAGGCACTCCCTAGCTTTTAATGCTGCTTCCAATAACCACACAGTTCACAGCTCAGCATAAAGTAACCAATAGCTGAACATGACATTAAAAAAAAAACCCTCCTTTGAGATCACATCCATCCAATACTTGATGTAGGTTGGTAGGAAGAAAAAAGATGCTGTTGTGTCAGCTGTCCAACTTTTAATAAGAACTGTGAGCTGACAGTCATGGCACTTTAAAGCACTGTCATGATTAGTCTTTACACAGGGATTGTCTTAATCCTGTATTAAAAAAAAAAAAAAAAAAAGGAAAGCTACTTAAAGTATATGGAACTTACAAGATATTACAAAAATGTTTGCAATATATTGCAGTGGAATGATGCCGAGAAATAGCTCAGGTACTGGTTATTAGTGTGTTTTTCTGGTTTCCTAAGGATATGAGGCTTATATAATTGCTAGCGTGCACTCTGTCTCTCCTGCCAGATGTATTTTTAACCCTTTAGCACTTTTTCAGAAAGAAATCATACAAGGTAGAGGGTCCAAGATGTGAAGTTTGCAGGTTCATGAAAATCAGCAGATGATACAACAGATTGTGTTAATTCACCTTCTAAAGTAAAGATTGCTGTTAGACAGTCCTTCCAGGATAGAAATCCCATGAGAATTCCCAAGCATAGAAAAACCTTGAACAATACGGTTCATGATATCCATCTCATAGGTTGCCCTAAAAAGAGAAAAGCCATTTTGGTTTACTGTTCATACAGATTTTTTTTTCCCTCTTATTCCCTTTTATAATTTCAGGAAATGGAAAAGAAAGCAGTAAGTGTCCTAAATATATCACTGTGGTAAAACAACAGCTCATTATTTCATGGCTATTTCTGGAATGAGAAAACAGAGCTGTTTGCAGAACACTGTGATTTCCTACAGGCAGTCATGACTTCGAAGTCCATCTCCACATTGACTCTTTGCTCTGGTGAGCAAGGAGCCACATCTGCAGATGTAGCTTCGCAGAGGACACCCTTTTTAGTGTCAATTCTTGTTGAAATCACGATACTGTTACAGCTTGGAAATCTGGAAGAAAGTCATTCACAGCAGAGGGATTAATGCTACTTATATGAATTCTATGAATTTCATTGCCATATTCCCTATTTCGGTACTCTGTCATCACAGAAAGTTGCTCTTTACAGTCTTAAAACCCTCTGCAGGGTGACATTGTGATCAGATTTATTTATCAGTATTTAAAGTCATTATTTGATATTATTACTTAATAATGATGCAGCACATTTGAAACTTCTCCCCTCCTGTGCAAGGAAAGGTCTAGACAGAAATGCTAAGGGTCTATTTGTGCAATGAGTCACTGAGAAACTGAAAAGCAAAATACTCATAAAGACGTACATTGACCAATAAATTCTGGACTTGACCCATGCTTTGTAATGGTTATGAAATGTTTTATTAAACGTACAACTGCATTTCTAAAGTGAATACCAAATTTGGTTGCTTCAAGAGCAGTTCTGTACTATTTTCAGAAGTGGTAGACTGGATTTAGGGATCTATTTGATTTTTTTATTTTCTTATTTGATGTTAAATTCCTAATGTTGATCCACTAGAAGCACTGCCATTAATTTTAATGGCAGTAGAATCTGATAGTTGTTTAATAAAGAATGAAAGTGACTCATATGTAGTTTTTATATAAAATATCTTACTGTAAATAACTAGATTTTCTGTAAGTACTTCCCCCCCGCCGTAATGAGTTCCAGAATTATCTAACAGCACTATTCCAAACTTTAATTTTTCAAACTTAGTTTTCGGTCGTTCTGTCAATACTCTACTAAACTGCTTGTCATTGAAAAGACAGATAAGAATATTTCAAAATCCTTAGCGTTAATTACTAGTTACATTAGTTTTGATTAGTTAGATTTATGGGACGTTCTAGAAAATATTCTTGATGTTATCTGTCAGAACTGAGTCATGTAGCACAATCTTAAGTGAGTTAAGTAACGACCTGGGAACAATTGTGTTAACTATAGGAGCAGTTAAGGAGCTGCTCTTTGCATACTTGTACAGCTTCTGCATCTAACTGTGTCTCTGCTCAAAATGGGATTGACAGCTTCATTCTAACACTTGTCTGTCCAGTAAGCAATTCATGCAAGTTTGGCCTTTACACCAGGAAAAAAAATAAACATAATTATAAATCTTCTTAAAGAGACATGCTGCAACTCATGTAATGGCTTCTGCCTCCAAAACTCAATCTTCAATGCTCTGTAAGACAGCCTCATTTCACAAACACACATTCTAGTCATGAAACAAAGAGCAATGCTACAGAAATTGCTGTCCTGACTGACCCGACCCAGGAAATTGGATTCGTCTGCTCAGAAAGTCATTTAAGCATGGAACAGGTTGAATCAGTCCAGAAAAATACTGGATCTTTCCAAGACTAAGTCTAGTGGAGTTTGGGTCCACAGCTGTTGAGCACCTGAATAGGTCAGTATTTTAATGCTGTTCCTTTCTTCCTCTCTTTGTGTATATATCACTATACATCTACAGCTGTACAGAAGTAGTATTCAAATTCCAGTTATAAAAATGATACTGAATCATTAAACCGAACTGGTCTCTCTGACCACTAAAAGAATTTGCTGTATATTTCTTTGTCCTCAAAAAATGAGATGAACTTTCAGCTTTACATATTGTAATGAGCAAAAATATTTCAATACCTTCCTTTGCTTGGGGTGGTCAATGTTTATAAATAGCACTGTGTGACCACACCAAGGTCAAGGTGATGCTACCCCATGGCTTTATTTTTTGTGGTTTGAGTGTTATGAATAGAAGCTAAAAAAAATGTTATTTCTGAATTAAATGCTATTCAGAATCACGCAAAATGATTTGACCAATTTATGGGTTTCTGACATTATAAACTGCTGAAAACTGACTTCCAACACCTACGCATTTTAACATCATTTCAGGATAAAATCCTGATTGGTAAACAAACTGGAGTAGTTCATTCACCATACTTATTACCCTGACATGCACATTTCAGGAAAATAGCTAGATTTTAAAAGCCTGAAAATCCACAGATGTCAAAGCACTGACATTTTCAAGGTATTTCTGCT
>NW_010589752.1:1025-15050 GCF_000705375.1 Tinamus guttatus
CCTTGGCCAATGGGGAAAAGGAGAGGGCGTCCCTCGGTCGGGAAATTAGGATAAAAGGGGGGCTGCGTCCCCCAGCATTTGGAGAGACCCCACAGGGATATGCCCGGTGGACTCTCCCTTTATTCGAATAAAGTTTTAGGACTCTTCTGTCTCCTTTTGGACATTCAGTTCTTGACAGCGAGATTTTCCGCACATGGACAAATTGAATAGTAGAATATCTTAGTACATTATTAAAAGCTTTTGCAGTATTTAGCATTTAATGAAAAAGACAGAGAGAGCAGACTGTGCCACATTTGGTATAATTAAAATGATGTTGATAAGCTATTTTTAGGTGTTTAAAAATAATTTCTACTGCATGCTATATATGACAATACCCTGAAAACTTGAAAAGAAAATCTGTGCTCTTGTAAAAGAAAAAGGCTCATCAAAACATTTGTTTGAGCAAACACTCTCACATACAGAATTAGATGGACTTTGCAAACAGATGTAAGTAAATAAAGGTAGGTCCAATTAGTGCCTACTAAATCTTGACAACATCCCTTTATCATTAAAAAAAAACCTCTCCTACCCTTTTTGTTTTACTGCTACAACATCCTTTTTTTCATTATCAAAAGCTGTAGATCAAAGCCAAGATCAAACTCAATGCTTTAAATAGAAGCAACTTCACCATGAAGTATTACACAAAGAAGAACTTCTTAATAGAGATATCACAGTAGAAAATCTTATTAGGCACCTTTATTTCACGCTCACAACAGGTCTACTTAAAACAGGTATTGACAGCATATTTTCATTTTGTAAAACTACAATAGTTTTGCTGCTGTTCTGAAAGGTGCTATAAATTGACTCTTGAAATCTGTGTTTGAATTAAGAAAGAAGAGCATAGTTCAAAGAGAATGAACAAGAATATGACCAAAACTTGATGTTAATGGCAAACACAAATTAATGAAACTCCCTAAAAAACAATGCTCCCTTGAATCACTTAACAAATTAGGTCCACAGAAAAAGTTGTGGGAAAAACTGGTTAACAGAAACAGTAAAACAGTTTTCCCAAAATACTTTAAAGAATTACACTCCTCTCCTATCAAATGTTTGGAGAAAACTAGGGGAAAAAGAAGTTACAGGAGACATTGATTTTCAAACCTGCAAACCCTGAGGCTGATTTTGGATGAAAATCCCTGAACAAACAAACACAATGTGTATTAAAACTCAGAACTAGCTCCTATTTTCCTCTTAAGAGCTGCACAGTTGTTAAGGAAACTCAACAGGAATTGTTAGTAACTTTTTTTTTTTTTTTTTTTTTTTCATAATGGCAATAGACATGGTGGAAGCAACATCAGGGGTTCCCTTGTGCTAGGTGCTGTGCACATCACAACCTGAAGAGTCTCTGACACAAAATGATTGCGATGTAGTGTAAGAGCCAACGGGCAACCCCAGGCAGACTGCTGAGGCGAGCAAGCAGTGAGAGAAAAAGGGTGGACCTAACAAGCTGTGGTTATAGCACACCAGCTGTGCAGTCATCCATTAAATCTATTTATTGATGCTTAAATAAGATTTAGCTCATGACCAGACTAGGAAAAATTGCTTGGAAAATGAGAGAGGGAGAGAGAAAGGAAAGGATTAGGCTATTATGAACAGCTGGTCTCCTACTTCATTCTTCCATACTCACAGAAGGAAAGACCTTACAGTAGGTACAAGGGAGACAGACCAAAATGGTAAATTGTGACTTGAAGGGAGAATAACTGCATAGCCCTCCATCAGCAGGACTGTGTGCTGTGCCACATGCGACTGACCTGTCATACTCGAATCCCCTCACAACTGAAATGAAGGGATTAGTCAGTCCTGTATATCCTTCTTTAATTGGGAAGACATTCTTTCATGGATTCCTAATTGAGCTGTCCTACCTCACAATTTGATTTGAACAAGCATTTATACATCTCCAAGCATGCTAGGATCCTTTACTCTTGCAGTGGCAGGACTAAATATAACTGAATTTTGAAGTATGTGCGAGGAAGTAGCACTTTCTAGCAATTGGGTGAAGACAGGCCCAATATTCTGGTACATAATTTAGGCAATATTTACATCAGCTGTTCTTCAAGTCAGACCAGATCCTGAGCATGCAATGAACTTTCAGAACTGTACATAGTTTAGAAAACAATAGGATTGTTGAAAATTGAAATAAGAGCTGGCTTTAAACTGTTCAGGCTGTGATGGCTACTAATAACATTTCTTGATTCTGTGAAAAACTATCATCATACACACACCTTTCTTTTGCATAAACCATCTATAACTTCAATTGGTCTGTACTGCTTTAATGCTAAAGCATCCAATAAATTAAGAAGGTCATCTTATCTAAGGTGAACACAGAATCAGATACTGGAAGGCAAAATGAAAAATGGAAAGGAAAATAAAATAAAAATATTTACTGTAAATGAATTTCAGAAGAGCTTCTGCAAAGTGGAGGAAATATAAATAGAAAAGTAATTCAGTCGAGTCATATTTTCCAACCTCTCCCCTCTAGAGATTTGATTTTCCTCTCAATTACTGAGTTTTATACCGGGCATACACACCCACTTTTATATATTCAGATCCACGTGGACACTAGCAAGAGCACAAAAGAGTCTAAAGATTTTATGATCATATTATGTGTTTTTTTCCTAGAGGATCTAACTGATTCCACCAATATACAAATTTTGCAAATTTTGTACCTTCCTATGCTTTCCTATATAGCATTGTATAACAAAAAAAAAAGTTTTTCTATCACAGAGAAGATTTATTGAAAAAACAAACAAACAAAAAACCATGAAAACACTAGTTTAAAGTGGAAAATTAACTTATTTGTAAACTGAGAATAAGAGGTGCCCTCAGCAGTCTGTATGATCCAAAAGCTGCTTCAGTGGAAAGGACCTGGCTTCCAAAATTTTGTAAAAGGCTTCAGAAACTGAAAATTCAAGAAGTATTTTATCCATCAACTCGCAATATGATTAATAATGTCTTGAAACATTAGCCTGTATTCCCCAGGGCAATGATTTCAAAGATTTTAAAGCACCCCTATTACCAGAATTTGGTAGAGAGGCTAATAATGCAGTGGGCTACAACTGAAAATAATAGGATGGCTGGTACATCCACATTGCAACCTGTACTTGTAAGAAACAGTACATCAGTGGCTGATGAAAACTAATGAAAAAGTAGTAAAGCACAGAATGTGCTCCTCTAGGAACAGCAACTCCTCCACATGACTTGGTGCAGTTTTCAGGGTGACAGCTTTATTCACTGAAACGAAAAATCAAGTTGTTCCAAATATTAACTGTATTTTAGGAGAGATTATTGTTTAGGTTGATATAGAAAAATCCAAATGCTCTAATGCCAAGAATCTGTGGTGGTGTAAACATTGTCTTTTGGGATCAGTATTCTGTATCTAATATTCTTCCATGACACAACCCAATATACTGAGATATTATTCTCACATGAAACTTGCCCTTCCTGAAAAATCTATCTACCCCCAAGAGACAAAAACCTGTTGAAACAATAACTTTGAGGATGTACTTTCAGTACCTCTTTGAAAAAAAAGCATTCACGCCGCAACATGATTTTCAAATACTGTGGCAGGAACATTTTTTTTCAAAGGGATACTACGAATAAATGTCATATCCACATTTGCAATCCTGACTTAGGGAGAAAGTTCCTTGGTAGAAATGAATCACTATAGTCACCTATTCAGTCCAAGATTAGATAAACTGATAAAGAAAATGCCTGCGAGCACCTGGCCAAATCTCCAAATATCTCCAAATAATATACTTTAGAGCAAACAATATATATTAAATATATAGTTATATATCATTTATATATTATACATAATACAGTAAATATACTTTTAGAATATGCCACATTTTTTTTACCAGATGGTCTTACTCCCATATGGGTACCTCTCTGGAGCAACTGCAAAAGTAGATTATCATTTTTCTATTTAGGTCCTCCTGTTTGAGAAGTATTGCCATGTGCTGGGAGCCCTCAGCAGCAGAGCCTAGAATGTAAATTGTAGCATTTTCCTCTAGAAGAGGCGAGACAATTTGTAAGAGAGAGTGATTTTTAATACAATCGTGGATGAAAATGTGACGTCAGATTTCAGAGATTTCAAGTTGCCTCTGTCCCCTTTCAATTTAAAAGTAATTTGAAGACAGATGTTTTGAATCCAGAGGACAAAGACTCAAGTATCTTTGAGTTAAGATAATTCTCTATAAAATTATTTTTGGCTCCATTCAACAGTGAGAGCAGGTAGGCAACAGGTAGTTGCTGGCTGGCCAAAACTACATAGGACTTTTAAAGCCCTTTGTTTTTTGGAAATTACAGGAGAAAGAAAAAAAAAAGATAACAAACGTGCCTGAACACAGATACTGGGCAGTCCTGAAAATCACCACTGATGTGACAAATAGTGTTTTCCTTCCTTCTCCACTATAAAGAGACTGGAAGAAAATGAAGTAGTCTTTATTTATCCCTGAAAAATAAAACTCCTAAAATATAAATGCAAGAGTGTGTTTCAGAGGTCTACTGATCTTAGAATCTTACTGATCTTCTGAGTCAATAAAAAAACCCTACCAACAGCTCTGGTAAAGAAACAGATTCAAGGCAAAAGTCAGTTAGCCCTCTGACCATGAAATCCTGTTAGCCTATATGCTAAGGATAATAACAGTAAGCTGAATCATGACCTGTACAGCTCATTTTTATTTTGATCAATAGCTTTGTCGGCCAACAGACCTTTCAAACCTATCTTTTACTAGACGTTCACTTTGGCATTTAGATTTCATTGTGGGCCCACAGAATAGTTACAACATTTTAGAAAAATATCCCTTTCTTATGGAGGTGGAATAAGTTTGTTTTAGAAGATTCGTTTATTTTCTCTGTGATTAAACAAAAGCTGATCATCTTCTAGAAGTAGATACCAACGACTTAAGTGGTTCAGTGTTTTTGCAGTGTTTTGTGAAAGAAGCACTGGGTTCAAAAGCAAAAGCTTCTAGCCCTGACTTTGGCCAGCTGGGAATGCAACAGCAGTCTCTCAGCCTTCAAAATCACTGTGAATTTCTGACTAGACCACTGCATGAATTGGCAAGACACAATTTTCTGGGTCTTCTCACCCCCAGAAAGAGCCAAAAATTCACCTCTATCAGGAATTGCTCAGAATTCATTTGTAAGTATCTCTAGGAATTACTATATTGAGAAATAAAAGTCAGCATTACCTAGGACTACATGAACTTCAGATAGGTGATATGTGTTTATACATATGCATGAGAAATCTCCCCAATATATTAATTCCCTACAATCACAAGCATGTCTCTCTCAAAACCCAGAAAACAGATTTTTTTCCAGGCTGTTAAACAGCAATATGTGTGTTTCTTTTAAAAACCTCAAACCACTGGGAATGTGGTATCTTATTCTTTTCACATACATTTTTTTTACCCCAACTTCATAGCCAAATCTCTATCCTCTTGCATTAAAAATATCTCAAATATTATTTCCTAAAGTAGCATTTGACTTCTGATTACTTCATATTGTGCATCCAGTGCACTAAAACTACCTATAAGGAACTGTAAACTGGAGAGATTTTGGTCATTTGGAAGGCTACTCTTTCCTAATTAATATAGTAAAAATATTTTCTTGCAAGGCACTATCCAAAATATTTAAGTCTCCATGAATTGTTTCCATTGGCTAAAGAAAAGAATGGGTAGGGTAAAAAAAATAATTGGTTGCTATCTTCTGTGCTTTTCTTTGGATGTTTTTACAAGCCATGGATTAAATTCATTTTTTACTGCTGTGTATTCCCAGCTGTGTCCATATTAGGCAAGTCCCGGTTCAACATCTCTGTGCAAAACAGGACCTGTTCTCCCTCTCCTTGCTGTTTTCCACCCCCTGCATATGTAGGTGGGAAAGTGGGAGCTTGGGAATGTGAACTTGATACAACATTGATCAGCCAGACAGCAAAACCTTATTGTTCTTTAGATATCAAACATAACTCCTTTCTAGTAGGGATAAGCTCAGTCATTCTGTACATAACATAGCTTTTACATTCATCAATGCAATTAACAGGAAAAGGGAACCAGAAGCACTGCTAGAGATTTATTAAACTTAAAACAGATTCTAATAAACAAATTTTAGGAATCCAGTCCATATTTACTTTGGAAATAGAATATTTATTTCAAGTGCACTTCAGTTTTCTGAACAAAGTATTACTCATTCAGATTTACTGCACCTCAGAGATGGGTATGTATATAATGCTGAAAGGTACCCTAAAAGAAAAACAAACATGTTTGTGAAAATCTGACTTTTGACTGAAGAGGTAGGCCAATGTTTTAGCTGGTCATTAAACTAAATCCAGTGAAGTATCCTACTCTGCCTGAATTGTAGATTCACAGTCCCAATTGAGAATCTCAAAAGCATTTTTTTTTCTGCTTTACTCAATTACCGCCTAAATTAAGGTTCCTAAAACTCCTACAAAATATTTCAAACTTCAATTTAGAAATTAGAAAAACAAGCATTGAAATGTTATAGCCCATATTTTCAAAATTAACGTGGAATATAATTGTTCAGTTTTAAATCTAGACATCCAGTTATTGAGTAGTATGTACAGGAAGCATCATGTTTTCCAAATTTAGAACATGATCATACAACAATTGATGACGGCACTATTCTGATCTTGAGTCATGTCTCTCTATTTTACTCCTAAAACTAGCAAACCCATGCAATGTTGAATAAATTTAATCCTAACTCTCCAAAAATATAACAATTTTCTAAGCTATGCCTGTTTTATTAGATAATAAACTTGAAGAGTTCTCACATAAATTTGGGTCATTACTGACATTTAATGATGTATCATTTTATGTAAGACATTTTCTTGAATTTTTGAGCTATTCAAAAAAAACCCAAAATATACCAGTGTTGGGCCTTATTTAACAGTATATTAAGTATGACCTATAGGAGCGGCTAAATAAATTACAAGTCTATTTTACATGAATAACTTCCTTTAGATCAGTGTAAGGCCTATTTAAATAATGACATACCAGACAACTTGTTAATTTGCCACAAACATAAAATATTTTCTGCACCAAATTCTACACATAGATCCCCAATTTTGGTTTTAGCCCTCGTATTTCTCTAGCTAGAAAGACTTTCAGAGGGATAGACTTTATCTAAAATGTCTTTCAGTTAACAGTATAGAGAGAAAGCCTGTTTGTGCAATCTGACTTGGTTTGTTTCTCTTCATGATTCATCTGACATTTATGCACCCTTCAATACTATAAAGCTTGTTTCATTGCATTTTTACACTTTCCATAATCCCATTTTATTTCCCAATCCTATAATTTACATTTTAAAAACTTTTAAAGGCTCTTTCAAATCTTTCAATCTGCAAGCAGGTTAATGTCCAAAGGAAATCATTTTTCTTGAGGGGCTGCTGATATGCAGCAAGCTCCTGCCCTTACTTGGAAAACTGATAGTCCAGTTTGGGTCGATCAGTGGCCCCTCAAAAAGGAGAGGCTGCAACACCTCCGCCATCTGGTGGCTGAACAGCTACGGGCGGGACATATCACGCCATCAAGAAGCCCGTGGAATACCCTGGTCTTTGTCATTCAAAAGAAAAGCGGGAAATGGCGATTGTTACAAGATCTTAGGCAAATAAATGCGGTAATTGAGCCGATGGGGGCGTTGCAGCCTGGACTGCCCTCTACTGCTATGCTTCCTCAAAATTGGAGCCTGACGGTGATCGACTTGAAAGACTGTTTTTTTACCATTCCGCTCAACCCTGCGGATGCACCGCGATTTGCATTCTCGGTTCCATCATTTAATGCGGCAGAACCTCACCAGAGGTATCACTGGGTGTTCCTGCCCCAAGGAATGTGCAATAGTCCCATGATCAGCCAGTGATTCGTGGCTCGGGTGCTCGCACCTGTTTGTCTTGCACACCCAAGCACTCTTGATTTATCACTATATGGATGACATCCTAATTGCGTCTCAGACTCCAGCGGACAATGAGGAGGTCGTTGCTGCTGCGATTCAAGCAGTGACAACCGCCAGCCTTTGTGTCGCCCTGGAAAAAATTCAAACGGTGACCCCATGGCAGTACCTAGGGTTGCGCATCGATAATCAGACTATAACACCATAAAAGGTTAAAATCCCTGCTAAAGTGGAAACCCTGAATGACCTACAGAAGTTATTAGGAGCACTCAATTGGGTTAGGTCAGTGCTGGGCTTGGCCACGGAGGAGCTACATCCTTTATTCCAAGTGTTAAAAGGGGATCCCAGCCTTGCATCCCCTCAGCGGCTCACAGAAGAGGCCAGGAGGACCATGACCCTTATTTCACAAGCCTTGGCCAAGCACCAAGGCCACAGACTTCATGAGGACCTGCCCGTAAACCTCTATGTAATACAAGCTAATTCCCAGACTTTTGGTTTACTGGGGCAATGGGATTCACGAATAAAGGACCATCTTGTGGTGATAGAATGGATTTTCTTGCCTCACCAATTTCCCAAGACAGTAGTACAGTGGCATGAACTATTGGCCATGGTGATTCAGAGGGGTCGTGCCCACCTTACGGCCCTACAAGGGAATGACCCGAGTTCTATCATTTTACCTACAACAAAACAGCAGGTGGAGTGGCTGCTGCAATCCAGCTAGTCTTTTCAAATTGCCCTGTCAGATTTCACAGGCAATATATCCATCCATTTCCCACATCACCCCCTGTTTACCACTTTGGGATCAATAGGTTTGGTAAGAAACTCTCACCTCAGTCAGGTGCCCATTCCCACTCACGCTGTTCACAGACGGATCTGGGAAAACAGGGAACTCTGTTATAGTATGGCAAGGGCCAACGTGTGCCTGGGAGAACAGTATTGAAAGAGTTTCTGGGTCCTCGCAAATTGTGGAACTTGCGGTGGTGGTTCACTGTTTCCGTATGTTTTCACAAGCAATTAATATTGTTTCTGACTCAGCATATGTCGCAGGACTGGTTAACTGACTAGAAGGAGCCTATTTGAAGGAAGTAGCCAATCCATCGCTTTACGCTTTCCTCAAGGAACTCCTATATTTGTTGAAACATGGACATGCTCCTTACTTTATAGCACATATCAGGTCTCATACGACATTGCCTGGTCCTCTGGTGGAAGGAAATCGGCATGCAGACAGCCTCGCCGGGGTGGCCACCCTTCCAGACATATTCCAGCAGGCACAGTTGTTTCACACTTTCTTCCACCAGAGTGCCCACGCTTTGCGCCAGATGTTCCGTATCACGACTGACCAGGCACGGCAAATTGTCCAGGTCTGTCTAGACTGTCAATCAGTTACAGTACCTCCCACCATGGGGGTAAACCCTCGAAGCCTAGCGCCTCTCCAGATTTGGCAAACGGATGTCACTCATATCCCTGAATTCAGATGCTTTAAATTCGTGCATGTCTCCATTGACACCTTTTCAGCATGCATGTTTGCATCTGCACATTGTGGGGAGAAAACAGGTGACGTCCATCGACACTTTCTAGCTGCCTTTGCTGCACTGGGGGTACCTGCCCAGGTTAAAACAGATAACGGGCCTGCATATACCTCTCGCAATGACAGCATTCTTTCAACAGTGGGGTATGAAGCACTGTACTGGAATCCCCCACTCCCTGACAGGCCAAGCCATTGTTGAGCATGCCCATGGCACCTTGAAAACCATGATACAAAAACAAAAAAAGAGTTGCGAGGGGTACTCCCCTCAGGAAAGGTTAGAGAAGGCCCTCTATGTACTAACTTTTTAAATCAAGAAATAGACGATGCGCCCCCGGTGCTAAGGCACTTTAGCGCTACCACTCAGGAAAAGCTAAGTAAAACTCTGGTGGAAGTCCGAGATCCTGGGTCGCGCCAATGGGGAAAACCTGTACCTTTAATAACATGGGGACGAGGGTATGCTTGTGTCTCTACAGATCAAGGACCACAATGGGTTCCAGCACAGTGGGTCCGGCCCGTGTTGTCTGCTGCAGCATCCTCCGTGCCCTCATTGCCAGAGGGATCGAGTTACCATGGGTCCCCCAGCAGCCAAAAGAGAACGTCTGGATAATGCTTGCAAATGGATTACTGTGTATATTTCAACTATACTGGTAAAAATCAGTCCCGAGTCCAGAACGTTAATTCGTCACTGCCCACCTATCAGAACAACACTATCTGGTGTAATCATATGAGTAAAAATGTATCGATACCAACTAACGCCCCGATGGCCTTACCGCCTGTGGTATTATCTGCAGCGATAGAGCATGGGATGCTATTCCCTCCCACTTGCGTGGAGCACTTGACGCTCCTGACGCCAAACATATCCATGATATCAAATCCTACAAGGGTACATCACTACCACAGGGCAAAAAGATCGACGCATGCATTTAAAGACCAGTGTGGCAACGAGGTAACTTTCTGGAATCCCAGTGAAATAATCGCTGCATCTATTTTCGCGCTGGGGTTGCTGCTGCAGCCGCTCATGATCACCTCGCTAAGATTTTCTACTTTTAACTCAAGGACATGGATGTGAGGATTTCGACAGCCTGTGCTGCATGAATCTATCTGATCCCTCCAAGTCAATCCACAAAAGCATCTAAGAGCTGCAACAGCTAACGAAAAGGGTCAAAATGACGGATGGGTGGAACCCCTTTGAAGGACTCTTCCCTGATTTGGGCCCTTGGCTAAAAAGACTGTTGGTTGTTGCCACAATGCTACTTTTAATCATTTTCAGGATTATGCTTTGTGTTCATTCTTGTTACAGTTAATGCAATTCGTTGATAAAAGCACTCTGAAGCAAGTATTGTCAGTGAAAATGCAAAACAAAAAAGGGGGGATATGGGAGAAGATGCTGAAGCGATCAATCTATTAACCCTGACACTGCGTAGGCCCTGGTCCAGCGAACAAGGCCTGATAACCGAGAAGCCATTCTTATTATGTGTTCAATGATTGATTGATTGATCATTTAAAAACAGCTATGGCAGTACAGCAATTAAATAAAGAAGGGGGATATGTGGAGGCCTGCTTCAAGGACAGTAGTACAGGATGTCTCATTAGTAGATAACCAACCTCAAGGACGGCAGTGCAGGTGTTCTTCAGCAAACAAGGAGAAAAAGCAACTGTACGGCTGCTGCGGGACTGATAAGTTGATTGGATAGTCTCAGTGTAAGCCTTTAGATTATTGGCTTATTCAGTAGCTGTGCTTCACATGCTTGTAGGCAAATAAGGTATTGTATCCAGGACAGTAGAATCATAGAATCATAGAATGCTTAAGGTTGGAAGGGACCTCTAGAGGTCCTCTAGTCCAACCCCTCTGCACACGCAGGGTCACCTAGAGCACGTGGCACAGGACTGCGTCCAAGGGGGTTTTGAAGATCTCCAGAGAAGGAGATTCCACAACCTCTCTTGGCAACCTGTTCCAGTGCTCTGTCACCCTCACTGTCAAGAAATTCTTCCTTAAGTTCCTGTGGAACTTTTGGTGTTTCAGTTTGTGGCCATTACCTCTAGTTCTGTCGGTGGCCACCACTGAAAAGAGGCCAGCACCATCCTCTACACTCCCTCCCTTGAGGTATTTATACACTGATCAGGTCCCCTCTCATCCTTCTCTTCTTCAGGCTGAACAGGCCCAGCTCCCTCAGTCTATCCAAGGAAGAAACAATGTGCAACAGAGGTTAGTCACATGGCTTAATGTAGTGTGATTTATAAAACTATAGAATACAAATTTGCTTCTCGTTACATTGTTAGTAGATTAGCTCACCTGAATTCTACTCAAAGTATGAGAGAATAGAATTAGTCCTGTCCACACATACAATTTATTTAGACTATAAGAAGACTTTCCAAAACTGTATATTGTCGTATATTTATATTAAACAATTTATATTAAACAATTCTGTTCAGTCATGAATTGTTATTTATACACATTGTATATTTTCAGGAATAACTTATTCAAACATTTAAAGACTGTTAAAAGATTCTGAAGTGATCAATCCTATAGCAGTCTGTTTTTATTCTATAATTTATGAGTTTCCATTAGTGTTGCTTTACAACTTAAGAGTTTTTATATTTTAGTCTGCACATGGATTTTTTTTATTCAGTTATCAAAACTATGAACAAAGCATGTTTTATTAATATAAGTATTTGCCCTGTCTCTTCATACTTTTGCACAATATCAAAATATTCAAAAAATTATAGGTATTGTATTAGATTTTCTGATGACAATGTTTTAATTCTGATAGCATTGACTTTTAGTGCTTCATTAATCTTTATTTGGAAAGTGCTCCAAAAGTTAATCAAAGCTATTTGGATATGTTGATGCAAATCTTAGTATTTGTGTAGCTGAGCATAAAATAACCATCAGTGAAATCAGAAAAGAACAGGCAGGCCTGACAGTTCTGTGAAGTTATTCAGATGAAGATATCAAATCAGTTGTTGCATTTTTTTCTCTCTACTTACAGTCAAGGCTGTACACAAATCACATTATCATGATAATAGACTATTAAAAGCTTTGCAAGCCGCAAGATGAGGAGAGTTCTCCTTCTCTCTTTTTTTTTTTTTTTTGCTTACTCATAGATGTAAGTCTCCTATGACTTACTGCTGTTTAGAATGAATTTGAGCATAAGTTACTTTTGAGTGAAATGGAGATTATACACACTAAAGGTGATACAAAAAAAACTTATAGGTAGTGCATTACAGTAAAGCAAATTACTGGCATCGCTAGAAGTCAGGATGTTCATATGGTGCACTTTCTCTGCTATGTCTATTAAAATTCCCTCATAACTCTACTCCCACAGGTTTTCTCAGAGTTGCCATAACTTACAGGTCTCATGAAAAAGTCAAGATTTTCCCTGGTTTTCATTATTCGCATGTGCAATATATTTGGTAGTTTGTCTTTGATAAAAGGAGTGGAAACATTTGCAGGCAGTATTCGGAAAATAGTTTATGAAAGTATAGTGACCTGGTTGTCTCAGCTTAGGTCTTCTGTTGGGTATCCTCAGTTACCATTAGGAGCTGAATGTGTTCACTATTTTTTTGGAAAGTGCTCAGCCCTCCTCAGATCATTGCCCTTGCTTTGTAGCCAGCTATGAAATTTGATAACAATAACCGGTCTAAATAACTTTGATTTGATAGAATGTATTCTGCTCTTTTGAAACACATGCATAAATCTTATTAATGCTAATGGGTATTGCATGCTCAAAAAGGGAGGGAGGGGAAAATAACCATTCATCTGAGATTTACACTCTCTGTGATGTTATTAAAGACTTCTGGACTGTATTCTAGCTTCAGATTTTCTTCACAGGGTTCCTATTTGCGTCAGTAGGAGGTATGCTTTCATATCTGGAGAGCACAGTGTTTGGCAACTACAGAAAATATGGATCAGTGTTTGGATACTAAGATTATCAGAGTCAGAGAAATACCTAAACAGACACATGGGTGGAATGGTTAAAAATATAAAGGATTTGATCTACTATACTGTGTCTGAAAATGCAAGGCATCTTTAGCCTGATGAAAATTAGTCTGTGATCACTCCCAATCAGTTAATAAATTAAATTCTCCTTTGGATAAAAAATAAACTAAAAACAAGTCTTGAAATGAACTAGTCTCAGTTGATGGACTGATGTGGTAGAAAACTTGCATTCTACCTTACATCTTTTGCATGCCCATATGTTGTCAAGCACAAATTATCCAGATCTGAATGTAGTATTGTTGTGCTATAATCTGGTTGTGAAGGTAATGATATAATATCACATTCAAATAATGGCTGTATTACATTAAGGCTTTTATAGTCTGCCATTTTGCTCCTTTTCATTCTTGTTAGATTTTGCTTTTACCATTCCAATTTGATAAGAGAATAAATTCTTCCAGTTTATGAGCTATTATAACACTGATAATTTTCTATTCTTGAATTGACTGAAAATGTCAGATATATTAAAAATTTTGTTTAGACATCTTCTCCTACCATTTTAGTGATTCATTTTTCATGTGTGTGTTGGGGCCTTAGTAAGAACATATAAGAAACTGAA
>NW_010589764.1:0-19177 GCF_000705375.1 Tinamus guttatus
CTGAATTTGTGAGAAGACTGGTTGATGTTATTTCCAACAATGGGTCCAGTAGACATCACTGAAGTGCTCTGCAACCACACTTTGGCTAAGACTTAACCCTCTTTTCCCATGAAGACCACAAAACAACCTCTTAATCATAACGTCTTTTGATCATTGCTCTGCTAACTTTGAACATGGGACAGGAAGATCTGCAAGAGATGCAGGTTTTATTACACAGGTCAGGGCATTTCTAAAGGAAATTACAATTCCTTGAAATAACTTTATAATAGATAAAAGTTTTGATGGAAACATGGCTATAAATAGCTGCCAGAGGTCTGTTTCCATGAAGATATCCATTTGAGAATGTCTCCTCGTTTATCTTACAAAAAATAATTTCTCAAGATTTCAAACTTTAGCTTTCCAAAGAGTCTCAGAAGGTGAGGAAGCTATTGCTGCTTATATCAAGCTGTGGGAGAGTATTTGGTATTTCTCTGCACATTGGTGTCTTTATGTCTCCAGTTGGGACTCATCAGACCCAACTACTTGACTGTGCTTTGCTCTCTTCCTCATATAAGCAGAAATACATCCATTTTCACTCTTTTCTCTGGTCCAAATGATCTTGAAGGCTAGTTTTGGGACTGAAAATCATAAAAAGCAGCATTCCCCCGCCCCGACATCCCTGATGTTGCCCTTCACTCAAGCTGCCAGAAAGCAGCATCTGCTTCCCTTGCTCCTTGCTTCCCTTGCTCCATTGTCATTTCCTTGGTGTACTTAAGGAGGCCCCCCTTCCTCACTACCAGACAACTCCCTTTCCTCCTTTTCTACCTATCTTTCTTCTTTCAGTTATGTCCTTCACTTTGTTTTACAAAGCTTAATTTAGAAAGGAGTGAGCAAGCATTCCTGACACAGTTACTCTCCTGCTTACTGATCCACCGAAATAACTGGCTCATGACCTTCCATATTCATTTCCTTTCTCTTCCCCTTTTCACTCAGTTCAGATTTACTTCCTTTCCCAGTCTAGCCTGCAAAGGTTCACCTGTCCTCCTCACCTCCCTCCCCTCCTTAACGCTCGTGGCGTCTTTGTGAGCCAACACACCAGATTAATTGTGGGATGTTCAGTCCTATTTTGTGGATGAGGCAAGGCTCAAACTAGCAGCTCAGCTCCACCGTGAGGATCTGGGGTGCTGAAAGTGAGAGCCAGTGTTGATGGCCCAGTCTCAGGCAAGATTTGCTTTCTTAGCCAGTGGTCATTATGGGACCAGCTTCCACATATCCTGGAAGTAGCACACTGGTGGCGGCTCAGAAAAAGTACCTTTAGAATCCTGCCATCTCTAAACCCAAAGTCAAAACAGTGTCTCTCTTAATTCTCCTCCCTTCCCCCATCCCTCTCAATTTGGGATGACCCTGATTCAGTAACAATAATTAACTCCTCTCCTCACTAGCCAAACAAAATCTTGGCACAGATCCAGCAGCAGTTGGTGCTAACTAAGGACATACTTCATTCTTCCCTCTCCTTCTTTTGTACCCCAAATGGGTAAATTCCTGGGTTGTGGCTTGGTGGTATTGGTAGTGGGGCACAGCTGAGTGAAAATCGCTTGCTCTATATTTAATTCCTAAAATACGAGAAAAAAGAATATCATGGAAATTTCCTCTAGGTCACCAAGAGAAAGCTGTGAATTCTGGGTGTATCCCAAAGCAATCCTTAACATCTCCACTTTCGCAACCCTTCTAGCTCTTCATTACACCCCTGTAGCACACAGTTACCTTGGGATAGCTTGTCCTTTCCCTGAGATAGCTTGTCCAGACTCTAATAACTGAGCTCAAACTGGCTCAGAACCCAAGGCAAATGTTTTTGCAGCATGCACCAGTGTAACTTAATACAAATAGGCTGCCTGTGAAAAGCATAACCTCAAAGGAGCTGATGTTTCTAACTAAATTTCCCTGCAGTTCATGACAACAGCTAGTTTTAACCCGGCAGATCCTGCTAGCCTAGCTCCCTCCCTGCCCCATCTATTCTTCAAGTAGGCCCACTTCAATTAATGGCTATGTCTGAGGAATAAACAAGTGTGAGTGGAGATGGTGGGATTTGACCTGCGGCTTCTATTGAGAACTATTGGTCTCCACAGTTGCTGATCCCTAAGTAATACAATGGTGTGATGCAACTGTAATTTAACCCTGGTAAGTATTGAATGCAAATGTGCCCTTCTATCAATTAAGCAGGAAGAAACATTCATTTGGTTGAAAATATCCTGACTGTTAAAGAATGCAGTTTAATTATTGAATCTTGTTGAAATTCAGCTTCATTGAAAAATGAAGTCTAGTTCTCTTCCCACAGGGGTAACTGCATTTCTATTCCCTCAAGTAGTGTGGTAATTTCTTTCTGTGGTCCTCATGGTTGGTTAAAAATCAATTTTCTTTATCTTAATTCTATCTACTTAAAATCCTGCTGTTTGTTAACTGCAGTCATCCCTTTGAGCCAAGATGGCTCAAAGTGTTGACTCTTCTTAGATGAAATTTACTTCATAACCATTGTGTCATTATTTAATGTGGTCAAAAGCTATTGTGATGGACCTATTAAGGATGAATCTATACAATTAAAGTAAATTTAGATAGCTACCTTTATATATACATACATATAGAAAAAGCTGTGTCTAATAAAACAGTGCTTTCCTCTTAATCTTTCATCTTCTTTCCTGATTTTTAAAGCAGTTTAACTGAATATAGAAATTCTCCAGGAGAGATAATTAAAGGCTTGGTCTGTTTGTTTGCTTTGCTCTCATGATTTGCTAAGTATGCTTATATTGCTGCTTTCCAATTAAAAGCTGGAGATAGGCTATAGTAGAAGGTCTATATAGGATTGTGTTCCTTTCAGAATGGAATACATTGAAATGTCTTATGTGCAAATATTTGGGATTTGGACAATATTAAAAAATACTGGAAATAGAAATATTTAGTAAAAAAAAAAGGTACATTCCTTTTTTGTTACTCACTCCACCCACTGCCCCAAGCAGATTAAATCCTGATGTTTTGACATCAAACTGCTGATATCAACCTGTGTTTGCACAGTGTATTTTTTATCTGTTCAGTAACAAAATGCTGTCAGGTCCTCATAAACTGACATGTCTTTATTGAAGGAAGTTGTCCTCTGCTGACTTTACACTAAATGAATAGCTGGACTGTTGTACCCTGAGACTTTATTCAATTCCTGTTAAAATCAAAGGAAACGCCAGGTTTCTAGAGAGTTAGATCACTCTAGGAAACAACAAGCAGAACTGTAATTTGTGTATTTTTTTTTTAATATCCTACTCAAGGAAGATATTTATTCAAGTCTTCTCAGCTAAAATCCAACAGGCAGAACCAGTCACTTCAAATGACCTTCATTTACCCATCTTGAGGGTCCCAAAACCCACACAAAGAACTCTATAAAATATTTAAATGTCAAGTCTGAGACCGAGCTAACACTGCTAACACCAAGCAGCACTATTCAGTTCCAAATGCCAGCCAGCTGACCAGAGGGGAAAATTTAATAACACTCCTGATCTCTGATAGGATAAAAAAAAATCTTAAATTTAAAATTCGTCCTTTCATCTTCTCAGGAACCTGCAATTGATGAAAGTAACGTGCTACACGATTAGACTTCAGTGAGAAGAGGGAAAAGAAGTGTGACAATGAGTCATCTGGTACAAAGCACCAGAATTCAATAAATAGAGCAATTTTTTTGGTTCTTTTTTTTTTTCTAAGCAAACTGCCTTTTATCTGATAAGGTCTACATGACAGCTGCATATTTCCCAGAGTGTCAGTCTCCAGAGGCAAGAGAACATAAGAACACCAGTAAGTTGCAGGCAACCTAGTTCTCTTGTGTATAAGCTCACATGCTCTTTTTATCAGAGCTTATATCACAGTAAACCAGCGGAATCACAGGAAGTACACATACTTATAAAGCTGTTCTCCTCTGAGAATGACCCCCGGATTCTGGCTCAAGTCCTTGGATTGCTCACTTACAGATTTACGCTGCCCTCAATCAGTGCTACAAATAAAAACAAGGAACAGGGATTGCTGCTAATAAGGGTTTCTGAATTAGAAACCTTGTGATTTGCTGTTGGCACAGACAGGACGGCACAACCTTGTCAGCCCTGTTAATAAACTTCAGTCACAGTGCTGACCTGCTGACAGGCTCCACACAAGCTGATGATATCTTGCAGCTTTTGAGCAAGGATTGCTTAGCATGTCAATGTGGAAGGCTCTTTATTATGTTATTTTTACATTAATATTTTTATTAGGGAGATAGAAGCAATAACAGAACCTAAGAAAGAGGAAAAAGCTGTGATTGACCAATATTTTCAAAAGCTTCTCTCCTCCTCCTGCCCCTAGTCAGTGCTGAGGCACCATTTGATGATGGAGTATTGCACCTCTATTTATTACCCAGTTCAAAGTCATGGACCACAAAATGGCAGTGCCAGATGTTGAACAAAACACAGCATATGGATGCAATACCAAACCCAGGAATTACTCCAAGCTCAATTCATGTGAGGAGTGCTTTCAGGGCCATCCCATGGTTTGGTGTACAGTTCTCTCCTTCAAACAGACTCTCTGTTGGCCTACACACCATTCAGGTAGCTGTGGATAGGGTACCTTTGGCAGCCCCTGGAAGAAGCTGAATTGTGGGCCAAGTCAGAACAACTGAGCACTTCCACGTTGGGGGATGATGGGGTATCCATTTCTCTATGTCTTAATTCTGGCATGACTAGTTAGTATTTGTGCTTAAAAATGTCTCATCTCCATCACCCCATGGAGCCTTAAAACTGTTCTGGACAATAGACTGGTGACATACTAAGGCTGACCAACAATGTCAGACTGACATTGGGCCTGACTGACAACATCAGCCAGGTTCTCCTACCTGTTTCAAACAGCGAAAAAGGAAGTGATAGCTTTAGTGGTGCTAGGCTGGCATTCACCAGTGGTGGAGTCAGCCCTGAAGATTTTCACAGGTGTAACGAGACAAGTTGCTGTGCTGCTAATACACTGAGGAAGATTGAAAAGAAATACTTACCTGGCAGCATCCCTTTAAACCCATGACTCATAATCACAAGTGCATTTCTGATTCTCTTCTCATTCATGTCTCATGGACCATCATTTAATGAAAATGTAGGCAGGCGCTTTTCTGCCTGGTGTTAATGGATGCGGGTAGTGAAGTTGATTTTATTCGTTATGAATGAACAGTGCTCTGTTTAGGAAGTCAGTGCACTTTCTCCAGCTCCAGTCATCATGAGAATCCATGGCACTGCATGTAGAACCATTACAATGAGCCTGACACACAGCCAGGACTTTAATATCTGAAATAAAGCTGTGATGGGAAGAACTGCTGTTTCATCTGCTTATCAGCCATAGCCGCACAAATAGAAACGGTTTGATGTTCAGGGCTCTGGTTTAGAGCAAGGATCCTTTGAATCAAAGTGCAGGTTTGATTTTAATACAAGGTCTCATCCCACATTAGCGCATTGATTATTTTAATTATGCCCTTTCAGGACATTTTCAAGTTACACTATATGCAATTATAGCTATTTAAATATCATTGTACTGTACCTCACGTGGTGTGGGAGAGAGGAGGTAGCAGATGAAATAGGGATCTATTTAGCTTCCTGCCTTTACAATAGGCCTCATATAAAAGGGAGATGGCATTATTAATATTATTTATTTCACCAGTGGGTATGTCTGAAACTCTCTTCCTGAGCACCAGAAATGTACTCACTTGTGTTTCTGCAGGACAGAGCATCTAACTTTAAAGAGAGATGAGGAATAAGATCTTTATCTTCTTGCCTCATTCTTTGGTGGTGAGACTCATACATTGAATCTCCAGGTACTGCATTGGCAACAGAGAACAGGAAATCCTGGTATTGAGTCATTGAGAGAACAGGTTTTCTTCTGGAGTATCTCCTTAGGGTGATCATTATTCCTTGGGGAAGCTATTTTCTGGGTTCCCTATGCAAGGGAATGGCCTTTTTAGGAGAGTGATCCTAGATTCCTAGATTCCTCTCCTCCTTCTTTGTTTTCCTCCTCCACAGCTTTTTTTTTTTTTTTTAAGATAAGTACTTCTTTAAGTACTTCTTTAGCCTGCTGGAACTTCAAGGCAAACTGGACTCACACTTAGTTTGCCTAACTATACTGATGTCGGCTTAATCCCACCACCAGTAAATGGATTTAAACAATGTGTTGTGCTTGCATTCATTCCCTCACAGGAAATGGTCTCAGACTGGCAACAGCTTCACACAAAAACCATTCTCAGATGAAACTCCTACTGTTTCCATTTCTCAAAACTGCTTTTTGGGGATTTTTTTTTAATTCAGCAGGCACATAGCAGAGTTATTAATGGTGATGTCAAGTTTCCCCCCGCCCTCCAGGAGGCCCTCTTTCTTAAATACATACCTAGAATGGTGAACATGCTTCACTCTGCTGGCATGTGCATCGCTTCCCCATCTAGTGATCAGTAAGTGCTTCTGTGCTTCCATGCCTTGCTTAGGCAGGACCGGGAAACGTTTTACAATCAAAATATCACATGCCCTGAGGAGAGTAGTCTTCCCTCTGTTGGAGTACCAGCAAGCTGGGGGTGCATCAGATTACTCTCACCCTGCTCTGATTCATCTTTTGTAGATTGAGAACTTCTGCCCCTACTGCTCCCTGGCAACTCCACCAACCTCTCTGTACTAGGCCTGTTGGTTGCAAGAACCTAAAACTTCCAATCTGTTGATCAGCAGACTTGTGAGACAGGGCTCCTACCACTGCACAGTTTGAGGTATTGGTGGCTCCCACTGAGATGGAGAGAGAAGAGGAATAGCAGGCTTATACTGTCTGGAAGGCAGCCTGCAGGGCTAAGCCTATTGGTTTAAAAAGGAAAATAAAGGGAAAGGTTTTTTTTTTTTTTTTTTCCTAGTTTCTAGTGTGATTTTAGATGATGAAGGTCAAACCTGAAGTCTGTTGTTTCCTGTGTGCACTATCAAATGCTGCAGGTGAAAGGAACCCCAGGTTGAGAGTCCACAGAAGTCCCATGCACCCTCCTGGTCTCACTGCTCAACACTCAGCAGTGCTGGCCATCCAGAAATAATCTATCTAACCAAGCCCCCATCCAGCCCGGTCTTCAAAATGTGTTGTGGAGCATCAGACTCATGTTTTGCATTGTGGTTAGTTAATATTTTCAAGTCTGTGACTTACTGCTGATGAATATTTGGATGTTTGGAGCCCCATCCCCTAGCATACAGAAGCATTTTCCAAGAAATTTTAATGAGCTTCACAATGAACCCTTGTTGACTAGAACATTCCAAAGGCCAAGCAGTGCAAACTAAGTGGAAGCACCGTAGCACATTGCCATAAAACAGATGCCCTATTAGCCAAATTCTGACTCACTGACCCAACTGTTCTAGATGCACTTCAGAATTATGGGTGCCTTTGCTTTGTTCTATTCCAACATACTAATTTCCAGGCAAAACCAGAAAAATCAAAAATGACCTCTGTAATATATCTGAACAATGCTGACTTAAATTAGGACTTCCCAAGTAGGAAGAACACAAAGTTTCAATAACTCAAGGAGCGATATATGATCCCCAAATGTTCTGATCCCATTGTATATGTATTCCAGAAAAAAAAAATGACCATAATCATGATAAATTCATATGTCTGTGTTCATGCAGACCTGCTAGTCTCTACAGTTGCTCTTCTTATAGTAGCAGGCACTGAGATGCCTACATGTAAATTGTGTTGCAGACTCATTAGTGTTACTGCTGCTTGGTTGCTAGCTGAGACACCAGTTCTGATTTAGGGTATTTTGACACTTAGCAACAAACTAAGCTTTAGTGAGCAGGTGGCTGAGCCAAAATAGTAGCGGAGCTCACAGTTAGCTGAAATAATAACAAGGAATTGCTGGTCAGAATATGCTTTCTTTCTTGATTTATTAAAACAGCCCAGGAAAAGCTCATCTGTGAAGCATCCACTCCCACGAGACACCTGCTTTGAAGCCACTGTGATGCAGGTGTGTTTCTTTGCACACACAGGAACAGTTCCCACGCTAGAACTGTATTGAGGTCAGCTAATAAACCTGTCCACCTGTGGTGAGCAAAGCATTCAACAGTGTCTGTGGCTTGCCTTTCCGTAAATCTTCAACAAGTCAAGTCCCAGCTCTCCCATCAGCTTCCTGCACATGTAACTCTGGATTCTCTGCCTTTCCAGGCTTGTTTCACTGTGCTCTTATTGTACTGCAAGAAAGAGTGATAACTCTGCTGGTAGGTAGAACAGTCTTCCTGCTTTGCCATGACATTTTCCTTTCTCTCACTTTGCTTGGGCTATACAGAGAGCCTAAGGATGTTCATCCTTCTTGTGACAGCTTCCACAATGCCTTGCACTGAGGACCTCCTTGCACTGGTTTCCAGGCTGGTTGCAAGAGCTGACCATCACCTGCTTAACTTTGCACACACAGTAGCCTCCCAGGCTGGGCAGCGCCCAAATCTTTCCCTTCCTGACAGGAAGGAAGAGCGCTGATCCTCCCATAAACCCCTCTCAATGTATCAGAGAGCCGAGGCTGAATTCAAACAGAATAGTCACAATCTAAGAGAAGTGCTCAGCTTTTGGCTACACACACTCAGTTGTATGCTCAGTTCACTCCTTCATTTCTTTACATTCTGTGTTTGTAGTCTACTGCAGGGATATGTAACATCGGGCTGAAGGGCAGACACAGCCTGCAAACTGGCTACACACACTCAGTTGTATGCTTCAGCTCACTCCATTTCTTTCACTTCTTCATATTGCAGGGATATGTAACACGGGGCTGAAGGGCAGACACAGCCTGCAAATTCATTTCATATGCCATTTTTAAAGCCTGACTGTTGGCCTGCTCAAGTCCTGTGTTCCCAGGGTGGCCTGGTAATAGTGGTTTGAAGATTGGCAGGGCTCTTGTCAAGAAGGCAGGACCCCACCATGGTCTCAAGGCCTAAAGAACGCACTTAGAAGTTCAGAAGATATGTCTGCTAGTAGCAGCTCTATGATTTTGTTGTGTGGCCGTGAGCAAGCCTCTTCTAGAACTCTTGATGTTCTGCAAAATGGGGCTAGAAATAGAGATTTTTTGTCATGTGCGAGACTCACCATCTGCTTGGGAACCTTGCTGGCAGGTTCACTGACTGAAAGTTAAGTGTTAAAGGCTCTGTTTGGGAATATAAGGAGGTGGAGTGGAGGAAGGCTGGTGTGGCACTTCACAAAGCCTTGTATGGACTCCAGTAATAACTGTGCCAGGAGTGGAGAGGAATGAGGGTATCTCCTTGGTAGAAACTGCTGTGTGTATTTCCTGTGTGCTGAGTTGGACACAGGGCACCAAGTTTAGCTCTGTAGGCCAGTGAGTACCAACTGCATGGTTATCCTAGCAGGCATTCTTGATTACTCACTGTGGACATCCAATCTGAAGCACGTTAGAAGGGTCAAACTGCTTTTTTTTTCTTTTACCAGAAGACAGAAGCCTTTGCGGAGAGGCAAGCCGCCTTGCTGTGTCTCAGTTTGTACTCACAAAAATCACTAGCCACTTTTGAAAAAATCAACAGTTTACATTTACAGATCACTACATGTAAAGAACTAAGTTTTGCTAACATTTCCAGAAGAAATCAATGCACATACTGCAGAGAATTATGTTCCCAATGAGGAAATAAGCTGCAGGAAAAGAGGTATGGTTAATATGCAAGGAGAATTTTTTTTTTCCAGAAAAGTACCATTTTTTTTATTAGGAAAGCATGAGGAAAAGCAATATGTAACTCAGAACATGAATGAATTGTCTGGCTTAGGGGAGATGGCAAAGGAGAAAATTAAAAAAAAACGTTATTCTTAAGATGCAAACAAATCTTTAAAACACAGGCAAGCATTCTGCATATTATATTCATCACACAGGGAATTCAGCAAATGAACACTGAACCCAAAGGGCTCCCTCCCAGATGATAATTGTCGTGTAAGGGGTATTTAAGTGTACCCCTGGGTCTGCATGGAGAGATTGGACTGGGATTTCTGTGACAATTACACTGCACTAAAAAAGAAGAAATGATCAGAAAAGCCCACAGTGTGGACTGGAGCTAACAGCTAACCAGAGTAACCCTACTGTAAGTGAATAGATCCTGGTATAGCTTGTACTAACATTCAGCCTGATTATTGCCATGTATTTAATTGGATTAATTCTTAGTTGCTTGAGCAGCCCTTTACAAGTTCTTGAAGAGATGTGAAAAAAAAAAGTAATTTGCTTTCTCAGTACCCCCAGGAAATGAAGGGCTGGTTATTCTCTCTCCATAATATACGTGAAGAAAGCTGATACCCTCAGCAATAAGATCTGTCCTGCCAAAAGTTCTCTTAAATGATATACATCCCTGTTTTTGAGGGAGCAGCTTCACACACCATAAAGGGTCAATGCTCAACACCACCTGGAAGCTGAGCGCTTCTGGGAGGCATGGAGATGGATGTGCTAGTGTGTACGTGTGTCTGAAGACATTGTAGTAAATGGTATTCAAACATATAACCAGAATGACTTAAAAGACTTCTTAAGACAAAGGTGAATGCAGGGAAACTGTCTTGGCAATGGGTAAGCAGTGAACCAGAAGCACTGACCCTGGGGCTTCTGGTGCTCTTACACTAGCACCTCAGTGCCTGATTTTGAATTGTTTGGAAATTCAGTAATGTACTCAAGACTACTGAGTGAGTCAAGCAGAGTCAAGTTCAGAGCTTGAAGGCACTACAAATCTTCCTGTCAAACCTCCAGGGACCAGACTAACATTGAAACCAAAGGATATATAATCTACCTTACCACAATGTTGATTTATTTTCACATCAACAGTTTGTATATGTATTAATATTTCAAAATCAGTAGATCAGTTTAAAGGAAAAACAATCCGTAATGCTTCAGAATCAATACTGACTAAACTGACTGACTCAAAGGCAGTAGAAAACCATCAAAGTTGGTAGGAATAGAATGAAACAAGCTTTCACAGAGATATAGACATGGCTAATTTTTAATGAAAGCACGAAAACATTACTAGATATTTGACACAGATTATGTCAAAACAAACAAACAAACAAAAAGTATCAGTGTGTTGTTCTAGATCAGATGTGAACAGATATGATCCATATTCTGGACTACTCTGGACCAGCCTTCAGTGGAACCCTTCTTGGACAGACATGTTGCAAGATATTTTAGAGGACTTATGAATCTGTGAACAAAAATATAGGTCAGAAGTGTTCCAAAGGCTGACATATGAGTAAAAATTTTAATCTCTGGAGACAAAATCTGGCTGAAGTATGGAGATGTTCTTTTGCTGCACTTGTGACACACCAATGCTCAACTGATGTACTTCTCAAAAGAAGTTTCTAAGGCAAAGATGACACAACTGTGTTAGAGGTTGATATTTGCACTGGTATGAAATTAAATTTATCAAAGATGCATTTGGGATACAAGTATCCAACCTTGGCTAATTACAAGCAGATTTGTGTGTTGCAGTTGACTGGTACCTCTTATTCACAAAGTCAAACCAAGACCACCGACTCTGACACAACAACTGTTTTTGCTGTTACTTTCACATGTATTTACAAAGCAACTGAGGAACTTAGTTAATATTGATCCATTTGAAAACTGGCAGTTATCACTGCTCTTCTAGTAAGACAATCTCTTCCTGATATGGCTCATATGCTTTCACTGAAGTCAATTGGAGCTGAGTGCTTTTTTACTCAGAACCTTTCAGAAATGGCCTTGTAGCACTCTACAGATGAGTTCTCACTAAGAGCAACCAAACAGGCCATTTATTGCTGGTGCAGTTGAATACAGGGTAACTTTAAGTCTTATTTATACCTCTACAGACTATAGCAACCTAGTATAATAAGCCAATCTTTATCAAACTTTATAAAATCCACAGCCCATGAAACTCTTCAAAAAAAAAGTGTTCTGACTATCATGTGTAGTATTTCATTTGCAAACAAATAAACCTTAGTCCACACTTGAAAGTAAACATATTGATATTTCTCTCCACTTTTCTTCACTGGCAGCTGTAAAGTTTTTGCAAAAAGATAGCAGTGGTTGCTCTGAGGATCACTTCCTGAAGTTCGTGGCTTAGCATATATCCTTGGTTCTAGTCTGAAAAACACCAATCTACGCTAGGAAACATCATGATTCCTTCACAGCTATGAAACAGAGGCGCAGAATAGAGAACTGTGGAAAACAAGTGCAAGCGGGAACAGAGAGCTGTGAATATTCTGGTGATAGCAAATCTCTATTTTGTTCTTCTAGTTCTCTGGTCTCACTCACGCCCTTAGTGAGTTACTCACCAAGAAAATATTTCCCCCCATTTTTCTGCCTTCAGCAATGAGCTGTGTTCTTTCCTACAGTACTGAGCTGAGGTTGTGATTCAGATTAGTTGATTTTTCTTCCTATTAATCCCCTTGATTTTCCTGTAATTTTTTGAAAATCCACTAGAGTCAGTATATGTGACAACAAGAGAAGCAACAGCCAAATTTGTACTCAGCAGACAGAACAAACTTTAAATTCAGGCTTCAGTTATATGTTTTTTCCCACCAAACTGGTGTATTCATCATAGGCCTGAGCGACTGGCAATCTCTGGACTGTCTCATGCTCATACAGCTTCGGTGGGTTCACTTGCCTTGTCGTTACTGATTTTCCTTAGGAAAATTCACCACGTCAGGCTTTGCCTTAAAGTTGAAATGCTACTGTAAGATAAAAAGTTCAAATCATGTGTAAGGACTGTCTGGATATATAATATCAATGACTGCAATAAATCAGTCAATAAAATAAAAACTTACAAGCATCGTATGTTGAATTCCTTGTGAAGTTGATTATTACAATGGCCCCTAGTTGTATCACGTTGGAAGCTGAATCAGCTGCTAGTAGATAGCCTATCCCAAGAGCATGCTGCTGCAGATGTTAAAGGCTAAGGGGAAATTCCCTGCCACTAATAAGATGTCCAAAGAGATATCCAAAGACCTTGGCAGGACCTCTGTCCTCTGTCCTTCCACTCCATGACAACCTCTCTCTTTGCTTTCTGTGGTCACTACAACATCTGAGGTTTTCACCCTAAATTCAGAATCAGGAGGTCAAAATAACTCCCTCTTTTGAGGGGTATGGGGCTGAGGGAAGGGGACAAGGAGTACCAAAAGCCCAGGGCCAGTGTTGGACAGGTATTTTGTGGCTCATATACTAGGAGAGTTAAATGATGGTACTATTGACCCTATATCAATCTGGTACAGCACAGCAGGGTTCATGAGCAACCCAGTGATGGGTGCCCACACCTCAGGTGATGTAAGCCAGGGTCCAAAGTAAAAGTGCTGTCACTTTTTGTGGCCGCTAATGTCAGGTTTGAGGTCAGGGTGAAGATGAATCTGCTTTGCAGCCTCTTCTGAGCTGCAGGAGTGAGGTCATTGGGGTTGACTTTATCTGTGGTCTCTTAACAGCTGTTTGCAGGATGAGACATTGGTAATGTAACACTGGCTGTTGTGCCAGTGCTTGACAGTGACTGTTCTTGGACTGCAGTCTCTTTTACTCCATCTAGTGGCAACAGGGCTCTGAAACACCCTACAAGGTTTCAGGGGACAAGTCGACAGATGAGTGAATCCCAAAGCCCTTAGGCGAGACGCAGCCATCTTTTCGATTCCTAGGGCTGCCAAGCGGCCTTCCCGCAAAACTGAGTCCAGGCCCTGCAGGGGACTGCACATCTTCAGCTTGTGCTGGAGTCAAACTGTGTCGGGAGTGCTTGGGATTTGCAGACTGGACCCTACATCTCTGCACGTGATGTGACAAGCAAGACAGCGGTCCCTTAGGGCTTGCAGCAAGGAGGGAGCAAAGGTGCCTGGCCTGAGCTCTGCCATGATAGTGGGCGCAAAATCGCTGACAGTGCATGGCCTATGGATTTTAATAGCCATTGGTTAGGTCGCTGTCGATCATTCATGCATACATTCGTACTTTGCTCCCCCAAGCAGGTTCATGAGGACCCTCTTACACCTGCCTGTGTTCTGCTGTGTGGCACTGGGTAGTTATGCACACAAGGACAGCAACAAACATTATTTCAATATGAAAACTCTTTCTACTAGAAAATGACATAAAGAAGGTGGATGGGGAAATCTTAATTTAGTATTACTGTAGAAACCTGTACTGGGTTATGCTATGGTTTCTAGTTACCTGTTCTCACACTGTTTTAACCACAGTGCTGTCTTCTTTTACTGGACAAAATGGACAGGGCCCTTCAAGAGAAGAACTATCATACACTCTCTCATCACCCAGTTTGTGGGCCCAGCTTTTCCTAGATGCCCTGTTATCTGTTCAAGCCCTACTCAGAAAGCAGTTACTCCTTCTTCATGGACTTTGTGTTGTACTCCTCCTGAGCGTATCCAAATACTTTACAAATCTTTATGACTTTATTTTCCAAACAGGCCCTATGAGGCACAGAGGGGTAAGAAGTCAAAAGTTATCTCCAAAACCAGGATGCTTAGTTAACAGATGATTTTGAAAAGAGTTAGACTTCCTATAGTGCTTTTATGGATTCAAAGTGTGACCCTCATTAACTTTTCTTGCAGCAATGAGTATGCTGCTCCTGCAAATCAGAGCCCTGTGCCTGTAATCAATCATCCCAAGCCATGAACACGTAATCACTCATACCAGATAGAGCAGGTAACCCACTGTCATAGAGGAAAGTAGCCTCAAAATGAGTGCATTTAGCTTGAACAGTTATGGCCCTGATCTTGTTGGGCTTCTGATCCCTTCTCTCATTCGGTGCATGCTCTCCTAATTCTGTAGAAGATAAGGATGCAGCAAGCAGGGTCTGCACTCGCTTCACAGCCTTCTTTCTGCCCTCAGCACTGTCCACCATGTGGATGGAGGGACTATTTGCATGTGTGTGTTTGTATGTACGCGTCTGTGCGTGAAATGGTGTGACTGGTGTACACAATGGTGAGGACAGAGAACTACAAAGGGACTGAGTTAAGATAAGCATATAATCATGTTTCTGAGTGCTTCACTTGTGACTTAAAGCTCAGTTAATATCGTCTGTATAGATGCAGCAAGAAGATGACCTCCCAGGAAGGACAGATTTCTCAGACTCTCTTTGCAGTCATGTACCCATTTTCTCAGAAATGCCAATCATGCACAGAATGGGCATGATGGGATGAACACAGCTGTTAAAAATCTTGGAAAGATTATAGCTATAGATTGTGTCTGAATGGGCTGTGTATTGTCTTCCAGCACCATCATTCCATGCCATGGTATGTTTCGAACTGCCTCTTTTCTAGGGGCAAGTTTGGCACAAAGTCAAATATTTTGACTTATAACAAACTGTACAACTGAACAAACTGTAGCAGCAGTAACCCTCTTGAAAACAGCATCTTTTCCAAGGCCCTTCAGTTTTGCCCCCAGCTCATAAGAAGCACCTCTGATGCAATGGAGAGCATAGGAGGTTACTGGGTGATGTGGAAAAGAGGGGGCCACCAGGTACCCATCCCTTCTCTGGCACTGCAAGAAGATGCATGATCTTGCCAGCTAGGGAGCTTGGCTGCCACTGCTCTATGTTGCTACAAGCACAGGAGAATACTTTCCCCACGCCTTGCAGTCCAGCTATGTTTAATCACATGAACATAGCAGGGCAAAGAGCACATGCTTGTCATGAAGGGCACAATTCTGCTAAATACCAAGTTCCTGCTCCAGAGAGGGTTACCAAAGTATAGTTTTCCCAAATAGCTGAATCCCACTGGCTTACGTTCAGCCTGGAGCGAATTTCCAGCCTGGAAATCCCCAGATTAAACTGTTCATATTGGATAAGACAGTCTTGAGGAACAAATTAAGTAAGTTCTTTCTGTAAAAAATGCAATGGGATATGATGTGTTTGTGTGCATGGCAGGTTTTTGCACACATGACTCTTTGCATTACTAAATTCTTCAGAATTATTGCCAGTATATGGATCTACTTGGTAAACTAACATTAACTATGCATCTATTATGTGTTCATAGAATCAGGCCCTTAGGGATAGTATTGCAGACACCCACAATGTCACTACAGTAGGGAAATACATTTTATTCTATGAGGTCTTGGCTCTTTTTTTTTCCTGCATATCCCATTAAATGTTGTTTTTCATAATTGCATAACACCTAGTTCAAAACCTGATTAGGTAGCATCCTATTTGTTAAATCAACCCACCAAACAAATTTTCAGCAGCATCCAATCATCAGGAACAAAGCTGCACTCTGATCTGTTGCTTTGACTTAGTGGCAAAAATTAAAACATAAGCAGAAATGCTAGTATGTTCCCTTCCAGGTGACAAAGGCTTGCTTACAGCCACGAGAAGCAGCTGAAGAAGAACTATGCTAAATGATTCTTGTCAAGGAGAATTCTCACAGGCAAACGAACAAAAACAACAAAAAACATTTTCTTTTAAATTCAGATTTGCTTACCAATATTTGACACTGTAGGTGCTGCTGTGTGTGCTTGTCATTATTTGTATAAGTTTCACTTGCTCTGAAAGTAGGAGCTGCCTCTCTTCCTGGTCCTTGCTTATAGGGCTGGGAATATCCATTTGCTGTTCAATACAGAAGATGTGACAGAACAAGTTCACACTGTTCTAACATGTTGAAGTGCTCAAGCTATCAGTAAGGGCACCTGGCCAAGAGCTTGCAGCTGATCTGCTTGAAAGCAAAGCAAGTACCCTTCCATGAGTTTTGCTGCTCTGCTCCTGTGTCATTGTTATGACAGTGGTTCTGCAGAAAGTGAAAGAAACATTAACTAAAATGAAGCAGTTTTCTTTTTGAGACCATGCTCCCTCAAATAGCTTGTTTGGGCAGAGAAAAAACATTCTTGAAATATTTGTGTTTGATTTTGAAGGGTTAAAAATGACTTTTTGCAGTTGTTCCAAATAATACACTCTTGGTTACCTGAATCAACCCTTCTCAGGAGAGGAAAATTTCCCTGTAGAGGTGTCTGGGCAACCCTAGTGACTTTAGAGCCATTTGAGGCAATTCTCACACTGATCTCCAGAAATCCAAATCCAATAAATTCCTGTTGTCAGAGCTTTTGTCCTGGCAGCTGCCTAGTACAGTCTCCTTAGAGGGGAACTCCAGCTCTGATGAAGGAGAGTAATAAAAGTGCCAGGATGGATTATTTCCTAGATATTTTCAGAAGGCTTGACTGAAAGACTAAATTTCTCTCAGTTTCAGTTCTATGTCATAATATCACAGCATTTTGGAGATAGACGCAGGGAGTAAATGGGGCAGAGGGAAAGAACAGAGATGTTCCTGCTAGGTAGGGGAGGGTTGATCCATAAATAAAATCCCTTTCCTGCTCCAAGGACAGAGATACTCAACCAATGGTTGGTCTTTGAGTGGTAGTGTAAAGAAACCAAGATCCAGTTGGTAACAGAAATTACAGAAGTCAGGAAATGGCATAAGCAGTTTGCCTGTTGATGTTTTTATATTGTTTTTTGGTACCATCTCTTCTGTTTCACTCTCCTCCCTTTTGTAATTAATTCTCTCACAATGAATGGCTAATACTTAAAATCACATCCATGAATTTTCAACATTTGGTGCGCTATGGGATGCTACACTCAAACCACTGAATATAAAAGATAATCATGTTAATGACTACCCCACAATGAAAGTTATTTTCTTGGGAGCTTAGAAATGAAGTGGTAATGGCGGGATTTGGCTGGGTTTATGGGCTGCAAATGGTGTCAGTCAGGAATTGGTTATGACAAATAGGCAGTACGCAGAATCCCTTCCTTAAGGAGGACTGCCCTATACCCATGTGGAGCAGAGGGCCCTGCAGCATGGGGCTGGAAAGAAAAAAAAAGCATGAAAAAAAGCAGGGCTGTTTTGCAGGGTTCACTCTGTTCACTCTGACAGAGTGTCCCAGAGAAGTTGTGGAGGCTCCTTCTCTGGAGATTTTCCAAACCCGCCTGGATGCCACCCTGTGCCACGTGCTCTAGGTGTCCCTGCTGGAGCAGGGGGGTTGGACTAGATGATCTCTAGAGGTGCCTTCCAACCTCAACCATTCTGTGATTCTATGACTGTAAAGTGTTTTAACTGTTGCAAGGAAATGGAGGTGCATTAGTTCTCAGGACACCCACCTGCATACACAGTCTGCCTTGCCCCAGAGCGAACACTGCAAAAAGTGACTAATATTGGAGTGACCTGAGGGCTATGCTGAAAAGACACAATAGGGATGGAAAGATCTACAGGAAACATTCTGATGGAGAGAGAAGAAACTGCTATCTTTTTCTCTGTACTAATAACGAACTGAGGTACTGCAAGGACGAATGTTCTGTCTTTATCTGGTCTGCTAGTCCAGTGAGGTTATAAAAGTCTGACTAAGGAAAAAGTTAGAGATACCAAATGTTTTTTTTTCCCTGTCAACTGATATCTTATAGCAGCATCATGGCGTAACACAGCATTGCTAGAAAGACAACAATAACACACACGTAATATTTATTTTACTTTCTTATAGGTCTTTCCCCCACAGTGTGCAGATGCTTTTTTTTTGTTTAGATAGCTTTTTCCATTTGCCTATCTTCACACCTTCAGTTGTAACCACAGTTGGAAGCAAGACAATTTACAGTCTGATGATGACACTTTCCCCATGCTAAAAGTGTCTCTGAACACAAAGGCTTTTTTTTTTCTTGTGCGCCAGTAATGTTGATAAGGTCATGAAAGCTTTGGGAGTAGAGTTTATTAGTTAAAAATTCTTCCAGATGTAGCTGATCGGAGCACAAAGTATTGTTTGGTAATGCAAAACCTGCGGCTACCTTACTTAGATCAGTTGAAAGGCAGAAAATAATTCACTAGCATGTTGTACTGGGAATTATAATGACCCTGTGTAAAGCTTATCTCAATATATGAAAGCGTCTTAGTATAAACTAAATTGTTTAGACAGCAGAGGCTTTTGCAACATCACCTTTATGACAGTTCCTAAATTAGTTCAAGGTGTTTGCTTTATAGAGGACAGCAAACTTACTGGTATTTTAAGCAAATAGTGGTGTAGGCTTTTACAGCTGCAGATGGGATTTCGGGCTAGTTTACGTCACTGTTGATATGTTTGATTAGAAGGACATGATTTCCCAAAACCTGGATCTTAGTACAAATCACTAGTATGGAAACACTTTCAATGGCCAAACTGGGTCAGCATGTGCCGTGCTGTAGAACGCACAGG
>NW_010589764.1:19207-53292 GCF_000705375.1 Tinamus guttatus
AAGCTTTTTATTCCCCTCTTCTTTTAGTGGCATTGCTAAAAGTTCACACTATTACTTCTGAAAGTGCATTTTGATTGTTGCTTACAGCAATACAGTTTATTTGTTCCTCCTATAGAGATGAGCAGTACTAGCCTGAGTATTTTTATACACATACATCTACAGCTGCATAGGAAAAAAGCCAATGCTTTCTCAGACTGTGACATCCGAGTGGATGTTAGTTGTGCAGCTATCCTGGATCTTGAGCACCTGACCACCCTTCACACCTCTGGGTTTTCCCTGCGGGCTTACAGAGCTCAGGGTGCATCTACAGCAGTGACCTGGGTCAGACCAGGATGGTGCTTCTGAAACTACTGCTTCAAGTGCTTTGGTTCACAACACAGTTTTAGAGCATGAACTTTTTCAGCTCAGTTTCATCTTTAAGAGATGAAACACCAGTACACCAAAGGCTCTCCAAGCGCTAAAAGCCATTCAGATCAGACTGGACCTAGTCCGATATGAACCCTCTGAATATAATGTGGATATTGGGTATTGAGTACTGATACCCAGCTCCAGCCATTTCACTCCACTGATCTGCTTCTGTTGAACCTTACTAATTCAAACACGGCCTAAGTGCACTAAAATGAGATACAGAGTGATTTACCCCTCACTCCGTGAAAGAAGGCTTGACTATACACTTCTATAAAGTTCTTGCAACATTCAATCATTATCTGCAGTCTGTTTCCAAAAGGAGATTTTTTTAAAAAATAAGACAGCCTGAAAGGTACCACATAGCCATTATGTTACTTTGAAGAAGGACAAAATACAGGTAGTATTTTTAGTAGTGTCTCAGAACACTACAAATTTGCACAGTGATGAAAAATCAGTTGATTTTCAAATGTTAATGCCTTACTTCTGATCAATAAATTATTCTAGAAAGCTGATCCATGATTTTCTCAAAGGTACTTACACTGGCTGTTCTATGACACAGTAGGGGATTTCTTGAAACACTTGAAGAAGGATAAAAATGTGCTCTACCTTGAGACTATATGGAGTTTTGAATCTAGTTCTGAAGTTCTGAATCCATTTCTGCCATGCGCTAGGTCCAGGTTTAACATAATGTAACTGGATTCCAGAGCAAATAGAAATCATATCTGGATCAGAGAGTCTTGTAATGTAACTGGATTCCAGAGCAAGAAATCATATCTGGATCAGAGAGTCTTCGGGCAGGAGCCTGGGGAGGTATTAGAGGGACATTACATTCCCTTTCCCTGTCCTGAAATCTTTGCTAAGCATCCATAGATCACCATTGTTGAGACAAGTCACTGAGCTAGCTAGAACCTATGGTTTGAATCATTCTGTTTTTATGCTAAATGAAGGTCTTCCTCCCACCTTTCTCACATTTATGCCAAATAAGTAGGCCACCACAGTACAAGAAAGAAGCCTGCATATGCAGCACCTCTCTTAGCTGCTGTAGTTTTCTCTGGACCAGGCATTTCCCACTTCTCATGCTCAAGGGTCACTTTCATTTCCAGCCTAGCACTGTGGAGGGCAGGTGAACACAGCCATATTTGAGCAGGCTGCTGGTGTCTTAAAGAAACTGCCCAGCCTTTCCTGGATCTCCTTACTTTATACGTGCAGCCTCTTGACTGTCTTGCATTGCCCAGGATTCCAGCCACCTGCTGATCATCCCATAAGATCTGACCATCCCCTAAGATCTGCTGCCTTTGTGAAGAGTGAGCATAGCATACTTAGTCTAGGCTTCTAGCCTTTCCCTCTTAAAACCTTCTTTGTTTTTGCCATGAAATCTTTATTTTGTCTCATTTGGTCATATTCTCTCTCTTTAACACGCAGCAAGAGTTTTCCTTCTTCAATATTGAATTCCATCTTTTAAACTTTGACTTTATGCATTTAGTAAAATCCGCTTTCCTGTGTGCCATAACTTCCTAGAACTGTGTGCCAGAACTTCCTTCTTTCTGACAGTGTCTACCCTTGCAGGTGCTTTTCAGACATTTCTCCAATGTACATTTCATGTCCCTGCTTGGTTCAATCTACTAAACCAGCTCCAAGATCTCAGGCAGTCTCTCTCCTATCAATACTCACTCTATACTTTCCTCTTTTTAGACTGGGGTTATTTTGTGTTGAACAAGCTCAGACATTATTTCCACCCTATCTGACCTGGTCATCTCTCTATTGCACCATCACCAGAGTTCAGAGGCTGGTACTTGGCAGTTTCCTTGTTTGGGGGGCAAGGACAAAGATGAAGAGGATATGCACAAGAAAGGGTGGCATATTAAGTCCCCTACGGCAGGAGAGGGCCACTTGCTTGGCACAGCATATATTATTAGCTTCACTTTGAGGCAATTATCACTGGCAGAACCAGTCATTAGAAAAGACAATACTCTGTTCTCTGATCCTGTTCCACAAAGCACTCAAAGCTTTCTAAGCATGTGTCACTTGTAACAGGTCACAGGCTTGATGATTAGCTAGTAATACGAGGCTCAGAAGATGGCTTGCTGTTTACCTCTGCCCCAAACTCAAGATTGAAGCTCTCAGCCCTAGGAACCAGAGGGACAATGAAAGGGTAAAAACAAGAGCAGAGAAAGGGAAAGACACTAAAAAGTTTGTGTACATCTATTTTACTTGTATATAATTTGGGCTATAAGTACTACTATCATTGTAACAACTAAACAAGAATATAATTCCATCATCTGCGCCAGGAATAACCTTTTCATTACTCTATTAATATTTTAATTAGGCTGATAAAAAATTCTTCTTGCATTTCCTTGCCAGTAACAAGATTTTGAGCGTGACAAATTGGCAGGAATTCAAACAACCTACTCTGTAACTTGGATGTAGCAAACTGGTAACACACAACACATGCCTTCAGGAACACGCAAACTTCTGTTTGTACTTGGCTTCTTTGAGTTGCAAGAGTGCAGATCTGTGGAGGAAAGGATTTGATTTGGGACTTTTTTTTCTCCCATCCCCATCCCAGGGGTTGGAGGCAGGACAATGTTTGGGGTAAGGGCATAAATTCATCCCACTCAAAAGAAATCCTCATCTGAAGATTGTAAACTTCAAGCTGGCTCTCTTCAGGTTGAAAAATCCTTCAGATTTGGGTTTCCCAGTCTTACCTTATTGACCGAAAGCTTTCTATAGTCCTATCAGAACATCCATAGCATGCTCAGCCAGACTTTACTCCTGTTTCACACAGCAGATCATGCACATTCAACCACCAATGAGTGGTTGAGATCCTAGAGACTATCCTTCTTTAGTCCTTAGGTTCCTGCAAGCAGCTGCCCGTGTGGAGCAAGCTCAAAGATGATGCTGAGAGCTGTTGACATTCCTGGTTTGTATTCCCAGGCCTCCTTCACAGTCATCACTGAACTTCCCTTTGCTGCAACCTACCCCTCTGTAAACTATGTACAAAAATACTTTCTGTCTCTCAGGGAGCACTGTTCAGTTTAATAACTGTTTGTTAAATGCTTTGAAATACTTAGCTGAGAGGAGTACATTTTTGAAGCAGGATGCAGGTAAGGTCTCACAAGGAACATACTGGTCATTTAATGGGCTCCAACATGTTAAAGCAATTCCCAGGGGAATCTGTGGATTTTCTCCTCTGGCACTGGTATGTGCTCTGGAAATTGCCACTTTTTCCGGTGTATTAGGTAGTAAATTGTTAAAACAGAAAGAAAAACAAAGGCTAAAATAATTGAACTGAAAACAGAAATATTTTTATTCTTATTTTTAATAGAGATTGTGTCATCTCCCCATCACCCAAAAGTCAACTTTATCAGCTGGGCTCAGAAACAAAATTTTTAATGTGCTCTTCCAATAAGAGATGCAGGAACTACTGTCTACAGTGCTACCATGCAGTAGTGATTGATCAAACACAGACTACAAGCTATAAGTGCAACCAGATAAGCTTTATTTCAAATTCCTATTACACTGTAGCTACTAAAAATCCAGAATGGAAAGCAGGTTTATATGCAAGAGCAAAATATGGATAATCTTACTAGATGATACAGACTTCAGTAGAACTGCATAAGCACTTAACAGAGATTTTCATTGTGCAGCACAGGCTGTTCAGTACCCTGTTCTCAGAGGACTTTGTGAGACTTTATTATTACCATTTCTAATAGGTCACATAAGCTGTATGAAACCAGTGTGTGTCCATGCCTGAAGTAAAAGACCCACAGAAAAACTGCCTGATATTCTTGGCTCCAGGATTACTCATTCAGACTGGGAGGAGATGCAAATCTCTATTCCACATACTTGAGCTAAAGAGCAGCCTGCATTTCTCCCCATTCTTAGCTTATTACACAATTGGCTGTAGGCTATTCAGGAGGCAGTTCACAGCAAAAACGGGAGCAGAAGACAAGCCATCACCCTTGCTCTCACAGTAAAAAGACCACAGAATGACTTGGCTGTGTGCTGCACAGTAAAGTCGCAGCATTTAATGAGCATGAGGCTCTTTTCAGCTTCTTTGGAAGCACAGTTATCTCACCTGTGCTGTTTGTTACTGTGAGATATGCTCTCACACACCATGGCTGGTGGGCCATCACTGCAGCTGGACATGTGAATGTCACACATGCATCTTTACCTCATGTAGAAAAAGACCCTGGGAAGAATGTTAGGAGAGATGAAAAATGCCCCAGGTAAGTGGGTGCATGCCTCAGGAGAGTGGAGGAACCTATCTGGAGAACTAATAGAAACCTTTCCAGAACACCCCTGGGCCAAACAAGGCCTTGGGTAGACCTTTGCATCTTACAGAAAAATATGCTCCACACGAGACAGGAAGCAGATCCAGCTTGCGGAGTTTCTGATTCTCAGGGTACATGTTTTTATCCCTACCCAGTTGAGCTTCTGTCCTTCTGACAGTTGTTCACATATACCACAACCTGATTTTGCAGTAGCCGTGATTCCAGGGGCACTTTCTGAGGTGGTTAAATCTAGTTTTAACCCCTAAATGGGAGCACCACTGCAGGATATTTGTTAAGGTTGTGGAACAGGGAGCAGAAGAACCCCACTAACCTCCAGCCCACAACAGACTGTGACCAGAAAATGCAAGTTTGGTGCCCTCTGAGCAGGGGCATGATAAACTCTAGAGTTTTATAAAGAAAAAGAGAGGAACAGCATATTAACTGCATCATATATGGTGGGATGAAGGCATGAAATAAAGGAGTATGTGTGGGTGCAGACAGACATGAAAGAGCAAGAGAGAAAACATATTGAAGTGGCAAGTGGGAACAGAGAGCTGGGAATATTCTGGTGATAACAAATCTTGAGAGATGCTTACAGTAAAGTGAGCTCTCTATGAACTGAAAAATTCTAACATTGTAAGATAAAGCAGTCCCTTAAGCTAGAAATACCTGTTTTTAATTGCAGCCTGAACGATCTACCGTAAGGTTGTATAATTCACTCTGAGAATTTATAACACTGGTTTCTTCTTCTTTTTTTTTTACTTTTCAGTAAAATATCAGACCTTAATTAAAACTAAAGTTCAGACTACTTTAGTGAACAGAGCCTTTCATATTCTCTCATCACTAGTGCAAAGGGCCATAAATACAAATGAACTGTAGGAATAACATGACCTAGAATTGCCTTTAATTACTTGTATCTAATTTTGAATCGTTCACAATCCAGATGCATTTTCCAACTCTTCCCAGCGTTTTCAGTTAGTTTTCTTTATCACATTTTATTAGGCATGAGGATAGTCAAAATAATGAAATTTCTACATCTCTCTCTCTTTTTCTCTATCTAAAATGATATTTTGAAACACAGCTAATTAAAGAACGAATTCAGCTCTTTGTTCATAGTTTCTGAATCTGGACATTTAGCTCACCATACACATGCCTCAAAGCATCACAATTCAGGCTTGCAATCAACTTCCGTAACCCTGGCCGTTTTGGGGTGCATTTTACTTCCCAGGTCAGAGTAGAATTTGCTGGGATTTGCCTGCAGGGAAAAATGAAAGTAACAATATTATTATCAATCAACCAGTGTTATCGGCCTGGCCCAGAACTGGAGAAACTGAAGATGGACAGTATAACACATCTCTCTCTTTCTCTCTCTCTCTTTTTTTAATATTTCAGTCATCCGGGTAAGTGTACTATAAATTATTCCCTCCATCCTCCAGTCCTTGCAAAACTGACTCTGTCAAAGGCTTTTCTAGACTTTCCTCCAGGCTAATTTTAAATTTCTAAAATGAATCTGCTGCCTGTCACTTCCTCTCACTATCACTTTCAAGATGATCTTTATGGATAACATATCTTTTTGCTTTTTAATTCCATTTTACCAGTGTATTATCCCATAGCTTGCTGGTGATTCCCTAAATGGTTAAGCAAGTCCTTACTCAGAAGTGCCAGCCAGGGCCAGTACTGTTGAGGAACAGAGCCCCTCTGCCCCCTTCTACCCTAAGCCACCCTGCCACAATTGTAATACCAGGACATCTCCTCACTGACCGCTTCAGAGTTTAGTTTCTCATGCCCATGCAAATGAGCCAAAGTATTTTTGGGAGTACTGTTATTAGCAGTTACTTTTTTACATAATCTGTGATCCTTGATAACACATAGTATAAACTGCACTGCTCATGATTTTCTAATTTTGCTATAATTAAAATACACAGAGACCCTCAAGTATTTGGTTTCTGTGTTTTCTCAGTGCTTTCATTACCTTTTGTGTGCAGATTTTGAAGACTGATATTGATTGATTGATCACATTTGGGGCATGTCAGGAAGGGAACCAACAGAGGAGGCAGCACAGTGAGGAGCATTCATAAATAAAAATGAATGTTCTTTAAGAGAAGAATCTCTTCCCTCACTCCTTAAGAGAATTATGAAGTGTTTTTGTCAGTATCACATGGTTATGGTAATCTTCAAACACCTGAATATTTGGTGAGCAAAGGTACTATAAACTTTAGTTACTATTGCCAGTTCTCATCTGATAGGATTTGGCTCTCAGATGTCATGTCCTCCACTAGGGTCAAGACAGAAACAAATGCCCAGGCTTAGCACAATTTGCCACAAGACAGAGAAATTTTCATTAGCTAGAAATTATCCAGTTTAGGTTCCTCCCATCTGCGTAATTGTTTTAATGCAAGTCTGGCCAGACTGATTTAACCTGCTAAAAGGAGCAACATTCTAGCTCCTTAGCGCCCATCTTAGGTATCTCTGTATAGCACTGCACTGTGTTTTGCATATGCAGCCACAAGTACCCTGGGGCTTCTACCTTGTTTTAGAAAAGAACAAGAGGAGACTCAGACTTTTAGCATGAGTGTATGCAAACTGTTTCCAGCAAGTGCCCTCTTCTTTTTATCTTTGTTCTTAATGAGAGATATGCTGTTCCCCTCAGCTGGCCTGCATGATCAAATGTCCACTAAAATGGTAGCATGATAAAGCAATGACTTCAATTGCTGCACAATGTTAAATACTTTTTTAGATTTAGAGTTTATGGGAATGATCTGCAAGGGATGATCTGTATGGAGAGTGAGGAAGATATTGTATGTCTCCTGTGCAGCGATGTTTACATTTTGAAGCATCTGGGGACTGATTCCCTAGGAATGAAGGTTTGTGGACTTCATACTCATAGTGTCCCAAGGTAACAAAGAGCAGTGTATTTATTTCTCTTTTCCAGATGGGATGTATGTACATGTAGAAAGATAAAGAGCTGTGTTAAAACCCACCTTTTCCTATTTCTCTCCTGTCCTACTGCTATTCCTAGCTGGAAATGCAGGAACAGCCAAAATGACTTATCTGCTAGTGTGAGAGCATGCTTGGCTAAAATCCTTTTAATGATATCTATCACTGCCTGGTTAATTGTCATGTGCCATGCAAAGACTATTATCTGGATAGGGATTAAGGCTGCCAAAAGCTTTTTCATAAGTCATGCTCTTTATCTATCTCAAGCTAATGACTAAATATTACCATAGAGCTCTTATGAATGGTCAAGGCAGAAACCTCCAAATCACTTAATTCCCAGAATAATATTGTAGCTGCTGGATCACTCATGCCTGTTTTGTGGAGTCATGCATGCGAAGCTGAAAAACTGCCTTAAAGATACAGGTAATTCTGAAGTCTCATCCCCCAAAACAATTGTAGAAGACACATCCCATGTGTGAGAGTTCCCAATGTATAGGGAAGCAATGGAAGGAGGAGAAAGCCTAGAATAGGTTTAACTCTTTTTGCAAATGGAGTAAAGCCACCTTAATCTGATTTGCCTGGGAGAAAATTTAGTGATGAATGGCTCTGCGTAATATGCTGAGCCATCAGCACAGAGAAGCCATTTATCACTCTGAATTCACAGAGGCAAATGTGATTTTTATTTAAATAAACTACAGCTGCCCCCTGCTCTGTCCTCTGTAAGTATAACCTGCGGCCTTCATTCTTCTCAGGGAAGTTAAGTCAAAAAGCTTAAAATGACTAAGCTGATCCATTTCCATTTTAAATCACACCAAGGGCACTACTGTGAAGGGAGAAACATGGTGACTTGAAGGAAAGTGACGTCCGCTCCATGAGTCATGTTTCTCTGTAGCTCCTATGCCTTTGATGCACCTGACAGCTCCTGCTCCCTTGAAGGAGAGAGGAATCGACAGCAGCTTTTGGAACAAGGAGGCTGCAGAACACCAAGGGAGTCTGGCAGGGCTGCACAGCACAGAGGCCTTTCACTGACACTTGTGTGGGGAGTGTGGATCTTGCTGAGTCATGTGCAGCAGCATCTGTGACAGGTCACATGCACAAAGCAAATGTGGTGTGATGCCCTTTCGCAGTCATTTTGCTATCTGGCTCCAATCTGGAGCCTTTTTTTTTTTTTTTCCTCCCTCCTCCAGAGTCCCTCTTTTTTTTTCCCCTGGCCCAGGTGCAGTCAGACTCAGACTCTCCTTACTGGCTGACAGTTTATGCAGCTACTGAAACACAGGCAATTTTTCAGACTTCTTTTGCACACACCTGGGAACCATCAGCAACAGTAATGATAGATAACATCACATCAGCTGCCCAAGGCTCAGCAACAGCTGCAAAATCTTCTAGGATCCCAGCTATACATCCAGGAACTAACTGGCTAATACCAAGCTCTGTGCAAGTGCTGGAATAGCAACAGCCTCATCAATACATGTCTACATCAACTAAACCTTGGGAGTCTCTATTACAAGTTCTTCTCACAGCAGTGACTGTCCTATCCAGCTTACCACATATAACCTGAACTCTAAATGGAAACAGAGTCTAAAAAAGTAAGCACTTATCACACAGATACCCCTATGCCAGCACTGAGTGCAATTCCTAGAACAGCGAAGACCAATGAAAGGCTTTCCTTTGCCTCGGGAATGGGATCAACTTGTTCCCTACATGCTCCTCTGTATCCGGGCAGCCCTGGGAAGCGGCACTACCAGAGGGAGCTCTGGGCTTTCACATCACTGCATCAGACACTCAAAGAGACAGACTATCTAAGCCCCGAATAACTTTGTGTCTTGGTATAAAGTTGCAAGGCTCACCTGAGGTATCTGAATGTATTGCATAGTCATGATTAACAGGAGTGGATAAAATCCCTTCTAGAAAAGCTGCAAGGGACTTAATATGCATGTAATAAGCACATGCCAGCAACCAGTTCATGTGCAGGATAAATCTATTTTCTTTCTATGATAGCAGTTCATAAGTGCTATTGTCAAGCAGTAAAAATGATGTAATGCTGTGAAAAAGAAAATTCCAGTTGTGTTAGCAGCTACTCGCGACCACTGCCCCTTTCTCCAACACCAATACTGAATGGATGAAATGCGCTCTCAGTCCCCCTTTGCATTGCGAGGGGCAGTCTGACTCCTTCAGTCTGTTGAGACCTATAGTTTCTACATGTATTGAATCTTAAAGTCAGGAGAGAGTGTCTGAATTATTCAGCATTGCATTAGTTAAGTGTCTTTCATCAGCTGCCCTCTGTGATCAAGAAGGGGCTGACCTCTTGGTTAGTTCTGCTTCCTTTCCTACCTGAAATCCTTTTTCATCGTTCTCAGCACGCCGGGTCCCTCAAGGCGGAGCGTGACATTCTCCAGGGTTTGAGTCAGAGGATTGGTGAATTCCACAATCACAAACATTTCCCTACCAGCTACCGTCTCGCCTTGAGTCTGCAAAGCAAAGAAAAGGACAAAGATTCACCACCTGAAAATAATAAAATGGCCAACAGTGAAATCTGCGGGATTAAATTTGAAAGGAAGGAGAGGGAAGGAGAAGGACTGGAGCGTATAACAAAACAACACAGGGCAGGGAAAGTCTTGTCAGAATAAAGTTGTTAGATGCCCACGGACTTTGCTTCTGCCATTTTTCCTGTCCGCACAGTTCTCTCAAGCTGTGTGGCACATTATGAGGCAGGCCCTCATTTCCATAGAAAAAAAATGGAAATCTGCCTGCACAATCCTGGAGCTGAGTGCCCAGCTAAGGGAGAGACCAGCTTTAGGGTTTTTTTCCCCCCGATTCATTCCCCCTTTCCAGGCACTGAAGTGCATGGCCTGTTCAGGATGCGGAGTTCCCCAAGAGCGGGCTGCTTCTTAACTCCAAAATAGAAACCCTGGGTTGTGCTGCTTGCACCTCTCAGAGGTGCTGGGCCTGTCTTCCCACCACGCTGTGATTGTCTTTCATGCTCCAAAGGGATTATGTGTGTCAGGTAAACCTGATAGCCAGTTGTCCTCCACAAATATCCTGAATCCCCACCTATGCAACTGAGAGCATGATCTGTGTTCTTTATAACATGGTCTCGGGTTACATTAGAAGAAGATGTAATTTTCTTGAGTGTTAACTCTGATGATCTTAGACCAACAGAGAAATACCAAAGGAGTATCCAAAGACATGAGAGGAAATACATTTTCATTCTTCCACCTCACTTTCAGATTAAGAACTCCATTGAGTTCAGAGAAGTCTGACAAGAAAAGAAAAGAAATAAGCTTTCCCAGATTTCAAAGAGAACAATGAAGGTGAGTTCCCTATATAAACACACATATATATACCTGAACACACACACACTTGCTTAAAAATGCAACTATTAAAATTTTAGGTCATTTTTACACATCACAAAGAAGCAGAAAAGACATAAACTCAATTCTAGTAGAAGACATGGTTATTGGACAACAATCTCTCCTATGCACTAAGACTCTTCTTCATAACAGCAGGGAGGATAACCTATTTTGAAGCTGAAATTGGGGATTTTGTATAAGATGTTATATTAAACTATTGAAAGAACTCTATATTTAAAAAAATGTTTATTGAAGATGACTGTTTGAAGTAGAGTTTATTTATCCTGTTCTCTTCTCCTCCTCCTCCTGCTATGCTCTCTAGAAAGCTCAGGAAACATGAAAACTTATTTGAAAATGCCAATAATCTGATTAGACCATGGTGACACTTCTGTAGTCCAAGAAATGCAGTGAATTTTTTTGCAAGCTTCATGGTAGTTATGATCTACACTTAAAAAAACCTTTTTCTATCAAAATTTGCTATTTTAGATCACTACCAATGCTACGATATGGAAACCTGAGCATTGGTTCAAATAAGTATATGGAGGAAGATCTGTAAGATCCTGAATTTTAGGACACTTCATTTATAATTATATAAAGCTTTCTTAAACAAGTGTTCTTGTTTTTCTTTCAGCGTTTTGAAAAAAGCAGATCCAAGTGACATCATTCAAAGCAGACAAAGGCTCAGCACTTCTAAAAGTGAGGCATTTTATTCGGATGTCCAAGTCTTAGCGCTGAATTTTTAAACTCTTTGCCATACAACACAGGGCCTTTGTCCTATCAGGTTCACTACACTGTCACATTTTCACAGTTATGATGCCACCGCTCACAAACCTTCTTGGACCTTCATGAAAGTCCATTGAAAGCACATTCACTGAGGAGCAGCAAAGCAGCATCCTTAAAGCATCATCCCAGACAGATGTTGCTTGTCCAGGTCTGGAGGTATTTTTCACAAAGCCTGTAGAAGCTTTCAAGGCAAAACCACCATAAGAGTAGTGTCTTCATTTTTCAGCAAGAAGTCTCTGCACTGTAGTGCTTTAAATAAAACAGACTTTTTAAGTAGTCAAAAACCTAAGTGATATTATTTCTTTTACCCTGTAAGTTTCTCCAGCTTTCTCAAACCTTTCCACCTCCTTCTTGATAGAGATCATTTAGGTCACTACTACAGGTGATGCCCTCAGTCTCAGTCTTTTAATACAGGGATACTCAGTACAATATATATAATACATACACACCCTCACACACTTCAGCTGGTCACTGCTTATAAGTTCCATATTAGACGGAAGGTCTAACACATACATGCACACCAGTCCTAGAAGTCAACACGGCAGCCTGATAGAGGCCAGTCTGCACATAGCATGGCCGGGTTCCCTCAACTATGTCCCCAAAGTACCTTGATATGCAGCATGGGAATTTCTAGTACTGTAGCTTTCTGCACAGCCAGAATCTTTCCAGTTTCGTTGATCCGCGCCGTGACAAAGAAATGAAAGGAGGCTTGGTCCAGCAGTTCACCCAGGTACTCACTTGATTTGATCAGAACATCATAAGTACTAGCTGATGGGAGAAACAAACAAAAAAAAGTGTTTGAAGCAATCTAAAGGCTAATTATTGCTTCCCTCATGACTACCTCTGCAGGCAGCAGTTACATGACTGACCTGAGAAAGGTGCCCATGCACCAAAGGATGACTTTTCCAAAATACCTTTTTTATTTCACCTTACAGTCTCACCTCACCTCACCCCTTTCTCTGGGGCAAGGGCTGTGTCTGTGTGTATCCTCTGTCCTGGTGGCCTGTCATGGTGGCCCGAGGTTGTTATTTAAAGTTTCTAGGCACTATCACAAAATAAGTAAGGATGGCAATAAATAGCTATTGTGCGTGAGTGTCCAATCCAGCCTTTCAGTATCTTACTTGTAAATATTTGCTCATTTACATCCCTGCAGAGAGATGCCATTAGGGATGCTGCGGAAGGAGCCCTTTCAGGGTGTTGAATCCATGCTGACTGTCTGGAAGGGCAGGGCTTACACTGCTGGGTATCCCCTCTGCCCTACTTCCTCCAAAATTTAGCAAGCAGATTCTCCTGTCTCCAGCATGCCCTTGAGAGAGCTTTCATGTGGTCCCTGATGATAATTATTGGAGGAACAAGTCCCCCTTGGCTAGATTGTAGAGATGCAAGGAATCATTAATTTTAACCATATTGAACTGCAATTCCCAGCACAACAATGGTGTTGAAATGTGATGTGCAGAGGCAGACTTGCTAAGTGACCAGGAAGAGCATATAGATCTGAAGCTCCTGCCTCAATAAACATTCATTATAACCCTAGTAAACATATCAGGATCTCCCATCTGTTAACTACGATTATTGCTATTATCCATTATTTGTATTGTATTTGTGATACACACTGTACACACTTAGATAATTGGACTCAATCGAGTAATCCCATTCACCCCTTTTCACTCTTTCGACCCACTCACATTTAAATCATTCCCTTGATTTGGTTTCAAAGCCATTCCCTTAGTGATCACCTGACCTGGATTTACCAGGTCAGTCTTAAATTTATGTAATATGCTTCCCTTCCCCTCAGTCTGTATCTCTTGTAAGAAAACTTCCCATAATGCTCCAAATCATAAATTATAATTGAGGCAAGGTATTCTTCATCTGTGCAAAGTAAATAAATAAAAAAAATAGTTGCATTCTATGTGAATTTTACCTAACAGTGGAAGGAAAGAAGAACTTTTCTGTTTAAATTAATCACTACAGAATATATATAAAAAAGACTTCTATAGCATTAGCTGTGCTGGCAAGTTGCCAGTACCACTTGGTGCACCTGGGAAAGCCAAGGGAGACACAACACTGAGCTGGCTTACAGACTTTCAAAAAATAGAGAAAACTAAATATAACGGAGTAGATGTGAGAGCACCTTTGAAGGCATGAAAAGTTTTAAGCTATTCAAATCCTCAAAGATGTTTTCAACCCACACAATTCCTTTAATCATTATTCTGAAAATCATGCATTTGGCCCCTGCTTGAAAACTCAGTTTTCTTCATTCTTTCAATAGCATGGTCTGGAAGAATGCCTTTGGCACATCTTTATTATATTGTAATATTTTGTTACCTTCTGACATATATGTATATATAAATATTTCCTGCCATGAACTAAGCTTACAAATTCTGCTTGAGTTCGTAAAAAGGTATCCTATCATCCATCACACCTTCAGCAGAGTATGCTCACACAAGCAAAAAGCTGCCCCTGAGATAGATCAAGCCCCTCTGAGGGGGCTGCAATACACTGCCACTCATACAGCCAAATCTACACTCCCTGTGGGGACTCACAGCTCAGAGAGTCCCCAGCTCCTCATGGAGACCCCCCTGCTTGTTCTTCTCCTAGCAGCTGGCTCACAGTCCTCATCTTGCGCCACCTCATTACAGGTGAGAAAGCTCAGATAGCAGCTGGGGAGGCTGTGAGCTTGAATTGGTTGGACATGGGGGACACATCCTCTGGGACCCCAAAGTCCTGCAGCCCTCTCTGTACTTATCAGAGAGAGCTTTTGCCCTGTAGCAATATCGACAAGGCAAAACCTTGGCTCCACACTTGCTCAGTGGGGAACTCAAGTGGAGGATCCTCTGATTTAACCAAGAGGGAAGATCCCAACTCCTTAAAAGCATGTTTTCAGCAATTTTGCTGAGATGCAGACTCTGATCCAAAAGCCCAGCCTTGTCAGAGAAACAAGTGTTTGGCAGTCACCTGCTGCTGGGAGAAGCCAGGGCTCTGCAAACAGCCTGCTGTATAGCACCTTGGACACCAGCAAGTCCCTGACACATACTCTGAAAAGCCTTCTGAAAGTGACTGCCATGGATGGTAGGAAATAGCTTGGTTATATCAAAAAGAACATCCGCTTTCCCTACTGTGAACAGCGCAAAATCCAGCCTTCAGCAATATGTGGTAGGCTGCAAGAACTGCTTTTTTCATGAGAAGAGAGGGGAAAGATCTCCCTAACACAGTTCAGAAGGCACTAGAAAAAGCAAATGCTGCATCTGTAAAGCTCACCTTAATGATGTGTGCGTATGTCACAAATGTCTCTGCTGTAGATAGTAGCACATTCTACTTTCAGAGGAGCATTTTAGATCACTGTAAAAGTACAAACCATGAACTACCCAGTCCTCCAGCCAGCTGTGCATCTAGAACATCTTTGAGCCTCTCCCTTGTCAGGTTTTTCCAAGAAAGTCAAGACATTCACCCCTTTCTGTCCCTTTCTGTCCCTGCAAATTGCACCTGTGGAACCAGAACAAACCTTCTCTTCCTGAGCTACTGCAAGGAGACTTGAAGTTATGAAAGATGATACCTTGAAGCTTAATAAGTGCATGCCTTCTCTTTCTTTTGTACTAAATGAGAATAATTAACAGTTCCCAGACATGCAGGTGTGGGAAAAGCATTATACGGGGAGGAGCAGCCTGAAGAAACAAGTCTAAAGAATGACACTGGTAGCAGGGCCAGGAATGGAAATGATACCCTATCCCTAAACTACTAGAACTTGGTCTACTATGAGCAGAAACTTTGGTGATGGTTAATGACACAAAGGAAAAATGCTAGCAGGTTTGGAAACAAGTATCTCAGTCTTACATGCGGAGGGTTCCAGTGTCACATTGAAAGTGCGATTCTTGAATTCACTCTTCGTGACTCCTGTATAAAACACTATATTTCCTGAAAAGTATGCAGTAGCACTGTAGAAGTTCTGGCTTTTGTTCTTGAAAGTTATAGTGACTTTAAAGTCACTACCAAGGATTGCCTTTTGTACTTGGAAGCCCATGTCAACATCCGTCTGTGGATGATACACAGTATCTTGGGTAACTTGCTTTTTAACACCATACATCACAGCAGTCTCAAGAGCCAGTCTCTCCTCATCTGAGCCTAGAAGTGAAAAAAAAATCATATTAAAAGAGAAACAGGAGTACTGTATTAGCCTAATCATCAGTCACATAGGTGCACTACCACAAGGTGGTTGAAATGAAAAGGATATTGAAGTTTCCTGTGATAAAGTTAAACTTCAGAAGAATTTCACAGCTTCCAAGTGATTTGTTCTTAAAGGTTCAAGACATACCTGATAGTTTCAGTGCTGTTAATGGAGATACAATTATTTACTCTATATGAACATCTGTCCCTCTTGTCTCAAACATCAGTAAGAAATGCTTAAACAGGTGTAAAGAAATCCCACAACTGTTCTGAATCCTTCAAGTTACTCCATGACTATTCTCTGTTTTCTCTATAGTTCGCCCAGTCTGAACCATTTCTGAGCAGCAAACAAAGCTTGTGTTCTTATCAGTGAATCTGCAGTGTTTTGGGGGCGGAGTTAGAAATAAAGAGGGCACTTCAGAATTCAGAGTTTCACTTTGGAAGTTTTTGTGGAGCTCCTTCAGTGCCAGAAGTCTGTAAACACACAGTTAGGAATTGTTTGCAGTAAATCTACCTCAGTGAGGTCTACACACCACCTTGGATTACCTTCTTGGAACTTGTACTCCTCAGTGATGTCCATCATTCCATCACTCCCAATTTCCTTGGTCACAATCAACTGCCCAACATGGGTCATGTCAATTTTTTCAATCACTTGGGCTCCATTTTTTTCTCTTCTTGAGTAAACAATATCACTGTTCACCTATAACAGTAAATAAAAAAAGGACTGAATTAAGAGGAAGGAGGGAGGGAGTAGAAGGAAAGCCTGACTCCAAACAATGATATCTTGACTTAAAGTCCTACTAATTCCTCCCATTGAAATCCCATGTTTAAAATTAGGCACATGCTACATATACCACATAGCACATGCTATTTACAGCTTCAGAACACCAACCAGTGTAAATATGGCTAGGCAAAAGAAATGAGTTCAAACCTGGGGAGCATGTTTACGCATTCTCTACACCAAAGAATGCATTTTCTACATGGAAGAGCTCTAAGCCATACAGAGGAGAATGATTCACAGATCACTGCATAGAACACTGCAGTCCATAAATTGCAGTGGAGCCCTTTTTTCTGTCTCACCTATATTCCCACCGATGTCACTCAATATACTAAATTTTTTCAGGTATGTACCTCAGCAAAGACAAAAGGAGCATCAAACTGGAAGCAAACATGACCATGTTTAACAGCTTGAACTGAAGTTGGGCCACATCTGTACATACCTGTGAAAGAAAAGAGAGTGAGCAAGAGAATGAGTAATTTTTGTAATTAAAAACATATCAAAATGTTTTAATTTCTCACATAAAAAAAAAAACCCTCAGTTTTCGTGAGCTTGTTCAATAGTTTATTAGAGTTTAGTCTCTTGACCAAGAAGTTAAAAGCTTCATTTCCATTGACAGTCTTCTAAAACACACAGCCTCAAGTCTGAAGCTACCAAATTGTTTGGTTCTGCAAATTCTAGTGTAAGCCTCAACTGCTAGATGTGCAAATAAGGCTGGTTTTGGTTAAAGCTATCATTTTGGGAGGACTCATTCAGACTATGGGTATAGAAACACCTTAAAGCAAATCTGCTTGAATGATCCTTTATGAACAGGAAAACTAAGGACTGGGAAGAAACAGCAGTGAATTTTCACTTTTTCTCTCTTGTCTAGAGCTTGCCCAGGCAGTGTACTGATGGCCCCAAAAACTGTCTGACATATAATGGAGGAGAAACACTTTGATCTGGCACAAGTACAGGTTCTTTAAAAAATGTGTAAGTGATGTTTTGGCAAGGAGATTACATCTCTTCTGCATCCAACAGGACTCTCCTCATGCAGAATTTTGTGCTCGTGCCTTGTGATCAGTGGCACAGGAAGGACATATGCAATTTATATCTCAGAACAAGAGACTCGCCCTGGCCTACCTATCATCAACTCTTCCTTTGTCACAAAGAACCAAAGCATTGTAAAGGAAGATAAGGAACATCAAGCAATGTTACCATCACTAGTTTCCTGGGGTGTCCCATCAACAACCTGCCATCCTCCGAAACCAACAGGAAGATCAGGTCTGGACATCCAAGCTTCATTCCAACAATGATAGTTCCTTATCAGGAGATGAGACCATAAAATTAAATTCTTGGAAAACAGCATAAAAAAAATAAAACAAACTCATATCTTTATGTAACACTACTGCTTCACTAAACACATTTGCCAATGTAGGGGTGAAGAAGTCTATACTTGAAAAACGATCTGTTCAGATATAACAGTTTTGCTTCTGTTAAAACCTGCAGGCCCAAATCCTTCATTGTTGTTCCTTGATTCCAACTGAGGAAGCTTTGTAATTCCCCTACTGTCTGATGAAGCAATTGTCTCTGACAAGAGCTTCCATTCCTTGGAGATTATTGAGGTACATGAAGAGATACAAAATCCCTCTTAAACCATGTCCCTAAAAGGAGCATATGATGAGAGGGTCAGAGTCTTCTATCGGTAGAGAACACCTCCAACTCAATGTGCCCACTAAGACAAACTTTGAAACTTTTTCAAGCCATCGAAGATTGCTTCACATCCAGTTGAAGATCTGCCATTGAAGATCTAGTTCATACCTAGTACAACTGAAGCTTTAGCACCATTGGTACATTTGTTTCCATGTCTCAAAACAAACATGCTTATCTGGTTTATATTAAAGGAGGCTCGTGCTGATTGATAAAATGACCCTACATAAATGTCACAAAAATATCCTCACTGGAGATTCCGTACAAAGGCTTTCCAGTGCCCCATACCAGTGAGGAGGTCAGATCTCCTAGAACATAGTTTTCCATAAAATCCACCTTAAGACCACCATAAAACCCACTGTGGGCCAAGTGCTGGCTTTGGAGCCCAGAAAAGTATGGTGAAAGGTGTGTTTATCTGAGTGCTTTACCTATGCACCCAGACTTGTAATGTCCTCACCTGGCTGCATATTCAGGAAAAAGGAAAACAAACAAGCAAAACAAACAAGCAAGCAAACAAAAACCCCCAAACCAAACTAAAGAAGAAAGCCCAAACAACTTCAGGTCTGCTCGTTTAAATCTGCCCACAATGTTTCAGAGTATTTTTAGGATGAGCAGAAAAGGCAGATCCTGTAACTTTCTTCTTGCAATATTATCAGCACTCAAGGGAAAGTATAAACAAGTAAGAAAGATCACCTAGGAAGAGAGTCTTGCTGCAAAGTATCTGAGTTGCATTACTGAAAAAAAAAAAAAGGAGGAGTATAGAAAGGGTCGATTTTGCTCGCAAATTATATATATCCCAGAGCAGATATGAATAAAATTTTATCTGTGTAGCCACTGATACAGCCCTTATTACTATGATATTAGCAACCAAAATGGGGATTGTTAAATTCTGACCATTTCATTAATAACAGGTGAAAACCAGTTGTGAAGCAGCACTGGAAGGATCTGAGGCTTGTCTAACAAGACATTTCAAAGTGAAAATGAAAGCCTGGATCAGGAAAAAGCTTGTCAGTTAGGAAAGTTAATGAAGCAGCACTACAGAAAAGGAATTATTCAAGGAAAATGACACACTCTTGGAGAATTTTTTATGTTGCTGGGAGTAGTGAATGCTGAATCATGCTTGCAGAGCCTTGCTGAGGGCTACCAGGAAATGGGGGCACATTTCATGGCAGGTGGGTTTTTGAAAGCTGTTATGCTGAGATGTGAGAGAGACAATCCCTACCCTGAAGCGCTCACCAGTTTACTTTGAATCAAACTCAGATGTGTCATTGGCTTTGTGTTCTGCAGAAGAGCAACCTGAAGAGCAGGCAGGAGGGAAGGATGAAAAAATTAAGGGGGTTAACAATGACAAAAATGACAGCTCTGCTTTGATCCTGTAACTAGATAATGCAATGTCTTATGTTTCTTTAGCCACTCTGGGAAACAGAGCCTTTCTCCCTGTTTATATTTGTACAATTTTTGGTGCAATGAGATGGGTATTTCTTTAGATCTACTGCCATGCAAACAATAAATATGCCTAATGTACAGGGAGATATTGTATATGAATGGGCAGAAAAATGTAGCTTGTTCTATACAGGCTTTAGCATGAGGTAAATGAGAGGAATGTTTCTCTCTCCAAAATGTATCAGAAACTTCTATCACTCTGATAGAAATGAGCACAACTGAGGACCTGGCTCTGTAGCCATAATTTGTTAAACTGAATTGTAGTTCTTATATTCTACAGCAAGCCTGGGACATTAAGGAAAGCAAGAATGGCTGTACCGATCAATGTGGTGACCATTAAATATTTACAGAGATAATTACGAATAGACTAAACAAAGTGATGGGGGAATTAATAAAAGATGACCAGGTGGGGTTTATGCCTTGAAGACAATTTAAGAAGGGTACTTCATATTGCTTATGAGGCAGGCACATGCTGCAACCAGCTGCTGCCCTTTCACTAACTAATGAGCACAGGCATTGGGATTGAGAGACACATTAGGAGAAATGTGAGGTGGAAGTGAAGGGGAGGGCAGAGGGCTCAGAAGGGCTCACTGCAGGGCTGGACATGGATGAACCCACCTGGGGCCTGCTGGCTTCAAACAAGTTTCTGCTGAGGTACTGATGTTGGTCTGTTCAGCCCTCACAGTAGGAGCTAGTCTTGGTTCTCATCCAATAGAAGTATTTCTTAAGTGTCTTTATATCACCATTAAGAAAGACAGGGAGGACAAAGTAAGGGGACAGAGCTGTACTGATGGACCCAAATCCGGCCAGCTTTATAAAAATAACTTTTTGCAAACTCTGTGTAATTCTGTATATGTGTTTTGCTGTGATTGTTTCCTATCCTGAGGGAGAAAATGCTCTTTAATAAAAATAAATAAATGTCAGAGGGAATCAGAGGGACCCCACACTCGGAGATTGATTAGACTAAAAATCCTGGCTCCGAGTATCTCTGAAGTCCAAGGGTATTTAAAATCTGAAGACTGAACAGCTCCAGCAGTTCAAGGCAATAGAAATGATATATTAATAAAGAAAAAATGCTCTGTTTTCAGTTTGCAGGAGTTTATAAAAAAGTGAGAAATACATTTAAAAAATCATTATGATACCTTGGACTTGTCCTTTAAAAAGAAAAAAAAAATAGAAAAGAAAGTAGTAAAAAAAATAAGATCAAGGTTTAGAAACAAGCCATTTAAGGCCTGCATGTGGACTGCCATTGGGTATTACAGAGAAATGGAGAAAAGGACACAAAGGAGAAATGAAAAGAGGTGTATGCTATATTAACTTATGCCCAAAGGGTTATGTGCACCATGTACTAATAAATACACCAGGAGGATAAAGGGATGAACAAGAGCCTTCAAAAAGTAATCAAGTCAAGAAAAAGTGAACATAACATGGGAGGCTGAGATCCTGGTTCTTCAGCTGATGTAAAACTACATACCGATTTCATGGAACACTTTCATGGACCATTTGGGAATCTGTTCTTGACATTGAATAGGACAAGTATCTCCTAAATATGGGAGATCATAGACAGAGGTCACATTCAACGCTTCACCTTGAGGAGGAGAGACTTGAAGCCCAGTAAGCCACAGATAATTTCTTCTGAACAGATAATAAAATCAATATGTACTACACTTCTCATGCCGTACAGGTGACTATAAAATTTTGAGTAGAAAGTTACAAAACTGTCTTCTCCAAAATAATAGAGCCCATCTCTTGCATCCGAGGGGGAGCTATTTTCTTAAATCTGATGATCGTGTTTCAGTAACTTGTATGATATACTGGCTTTTTAAAAATTATTATTATTTTCAGATGAACTGGATTATTTTGAAAGGTAATCTGACATAGGAAAGCTAGAAACTTGGAGAAAACTCACCAGATGGAGTCTTTTGTAGTTTTGGTGTCCACTTTCCCTTCTTCATCCAGATAGAAGTCTAACTGCAAATTGGCATTGTTATCATGGGCAGAAGAATAGTTTGTAATAACTCTTGCAGGTATTCCCAAGCACCTCAGAACTGTGGCAAAGAGAAAAGTGTAATGAGAAGGACAAATACTAGGAGATTGTGCTCACATATAGATGACAAGATGAGCAGGGAGAAATTATAAATAATGAGAATTAACAGGAAAAACCTCAGTCACTTTAACCTCCAAAATTCTTCCTGTCTGCCTTTAATATACCCTATCTGGTTCTAAAATGGCCAGCTTTCAGTATATGTAATAACATAATGGCTTAAGCTATGTCTCCATCCTCTGGCTTGTGATCTTCCAAGAAATGTGAAATACACTCAGCCTCCAGTAAGTCAGTACCATGCTAAAATGAAGAAGATTAGAAAGAGTCTTCTTTTGCTCGATTTGGAGCTTTCCTGTTTACCAGTTGCCATCAGAAGGAATCTGGAGAATGCAAAGAAAAAAGCAGAAACTGACCAATAAGAGGCGGGGTGTGGGGGAGGGTGGAGAGCTGCATTATATGCAAGAGAAATGTCAGCATTAGAGAGTCACAACAAAATGCACTACATAATTAATATTGATGGTTAGGTAATAGTGTTTTGGAGTCAATAGTTCCTTCCAATAAAGGATCTTAAGGGGAGGATCCAATCCTCTTTTCCTTCCACACACCCCACCCCAAATCTCCAAAATTTCAGAACATCACAACGTAGCTGATGACTCCATTCAACAGGTGGTAAATTGAGAAGTGTGTAAAAGCTATGGCTACTTCTGAAGTATAGGGGGCCTATCACTGGCATTCTGTACTTGTGGTGCACTCTGAGTGATAGAAACAGACATGGAGCATGGCCCCAAGGGGAGAGTAGGGCTGTGGGGTGAGACATCTGCTCAGCTTGTCCAGATGAAACTTTTTCTCTCTCAGGGAAAAAAAGTTCCGCCTTTTAGATTCAAGGGCCAACAAGCTTCTGCTCAAAGCAGAAGGTTTGAGGAAAAAGAAGATTGAAAATCCTATTTGAAAACAGTTCTGATGCTGCAATGCTGAGCAGCTCTTCCTGATACTGCTGGGTTTTGTATATTCATTAGTGTCACTACTGTGACTCCCAATAAAGAATATTCATTCATTCATTCCAAGTTACTGGATGACAAATTACCTGGATGCATCCAATACCATATGTACCTATTGATTAAACTTAATTCAAATGTCCTCCCAGGCTTCCAGCACATGAGCCTTCAGGGCTCATTGAAAATAATTTGTCTGACAATTTCAAGATTAATGGCCATTTTTCAGAATGTTTTAGCATTTTTAACATAGGACTATCCAAAGTGCACAATGTAGTGGTCACAATGATAAGACACTGGCAACTGCAAAAAAAAAAAATCAAAATACAACTCAAAACAATATTTTTAGTCCAGCATGCCTGCCCAGACCTTTGCTCTCCTCTCTTTGGAGTAGACAGTAGTCCGATATAGCAGAGGCTATGTACTAGATGGTATCTTAATTTCATAATGTTCAAACAAACATCATACTTTGGCAAACCTTGCACTACTATGTGCTGGATCTTTTATTTGACTGAATTAGCCCCTGAACTGACTAATTCTGCCCCAGATAAATGTGCTTTTCTATTTAAAACAGTAGGTCCCACGTCCCTGCTGCATAGCTCTAGTTTTACAGTGAGTGGCCTACAGGCAAAATAATGTACAGTAGTGAGTCAGGGCTGGTGACGGGTGGAAAGTAGAAGACCTGGTATGTGTGTTTGCAATCTAGAGAAAAACAGATGATGCTACTGATAGAGAATACCAGTGGATTTCTCTGGTGGAAACCAGTATGAGGCACTGAATGTATAAGACACATTTGCAAGGACCTTTTCAAACCTGCTGCATTTTGCGGAGACTCTAGAGACTCAAGGACAGACCATATGACCTTGGGTTTCTTGTGTGTGGTTTATTGCTGATACGGCCAAGAACAGAGTGAACCATTTAACGTGTGGAAGGATAGAACTCCTACCATCTCCCTCTCCTTAACAGAAAACGTGGATCAGATACATGAAAGGAAAGCAGAAAAACCTGAAAGAAGAAAAAAACTGCAGTTGTGAGAATTCTGTGCCATAAGAAGGCTAGATGGTCAGAAAAGAACTTAGTTCTGGAGGATCTTGCTGTTCTGAATAGCTTTTGAACCACCTCAGTTATCAAAAACAAGTTATGAAATTCTATTATCCAAATTGGAAGAAATTTATGCCCAGAATGATATATATGTATGCAAAATGGCTGAAAATAATGTAGAAATGTCCAAGGTTGCCTGAGGGTGAAGAACCAGTCTTGTAACATGGCATTAATTATGCAATTTCCATGTTTGCTGCAGGAGATGAGTGATTAACATCTTTCAGTTTTGTTAGAAGTATAATGCTATTCCTTAAGAGGGTAGTGCATGTGACAGTGTTGAGCAAGATGGAAAGGGGAAGGGGTTCATGGGAAGAGTTTCTATAATTTTCTCATCATGACTTAAATACAAGAACCAAAGTTTAGACCTTCATAGGTGTCTGAAAACTTCCTAATGAAAAACAGACTCCAAGTCTGCAGAAATGCCTACTGTGCCTTCCCTGGTCCTAGGCTGATCTGCACCCCTCCGCCCTCCCAGTTTGAAGAACTTCAAATGTCCATAGCGAGATCATATAGGCATAAGAAAGACTTTCTTTTTAGTGTCATAGCATCTGCTATTGGCTGTTGTCACAAGCATAGGAACTGCCTGACTGACTGCATTGACAAAGGCCACTTGACACAAGGATGCCTGGTCACTGCTCTCTGCAGAATGCACTGCTTTTACACTACAGAGTCTTCTTTGACTGCTAATACTCTGTGGTGTGTTTCAGTACATAGGCAGTGTTCATTTGGGATGATGATGTTAGCAAGTGCTAGATAATAAAAAATCAAGACCCATCCAACACTGTTCTCCCTACTGGGTTTTCAAACCTGCACTGCTTCTGCTGCTGCAGCATTGGTATTCTAGTTCAAACAAGTGTGTTTAGATTTAATTTTATAGTGCTACACAACTGATAGGCCAGGCCATCATTTTGATCTTTGTTTTGACTCATAGATTTCATAGAAAATGTTGATAGTGTTCAGTAGGTAGTGCTACCTACTTGGGGAACAGTGGGGGAACAACCCATGATACACGAGTTGCTAGCCTCCCTGGAGCAGACATACCATCACATATGACTTATTGGGCAATAGTTTCATGTTGCAGATTTGGATAATAATCCTCCTGTTAATATGACATTGCCTATGAGAAATGTGGAGCCTGATGTGAGACTAGCTTTCTCTCTCCCAGTCCCAGACGTGTCCTTTGTGACTCACTGAACATATTTGACTTAATAAAGAGTTAAGAAATTTATGTGGAAGAACAGCCAAACTGAAAAAGATGCCAAAAGTTTATTTAAAGGATGTCTATTTTAGCCATGCATTTTTAAGTATCTCTGCTATTTAGTCCTGAACATTACAGAGCCAGGAAGTATTTTAGTTACTTTAACCTGAACTCTCTCTCTTTTATGTAAGAAGTGCATAGCAGAGTGGAGTTTTTCTTACTGATACTTACATGTGTTGAAGACACCAGCAAAAACCCAGCACTGACCATATCTCACTGGTTGTCTAGAACTGTAATATTCCAAGAGAATGTCCACACTTCCCGTCCACACTGAAGGTGCAACCCCGTAAGCGTAGCTGTTGTCCCAGGATCCAGCAATCACGCCATTATTATCCCTGGAATTGATCTAAAGACAAAGGAAATGAACATGATGGATGTCAGAGATGAATAATGAAGAGCTCTTTAACCTAGTAGACAAGATATGATGGGAGAGACCAAATATAGCCAAGTTTAGGCTAGAAATAAGACAGAAATGTCTAATAATGAAGTTAAAAAATGAATAGAACAGTCTTGCCAAGGGCCTTTGTGGATTCTCCATTACTGAACAATTTTAATCAAGGTCAGATGCTTGAAAATAATGTTGAAATTAACTCACCACACTGAGTATTCATGTTGTCTGTTTAGTAAGTTTTATTAATGCTACACATGTTCATTGATAAGTATTATTAATAAACATTACCTGAAAATCAAGCCCCAGAAAAGTTACACTCAATTCTTTCCCAATGTTGTTTTACTATCAGAATCCATCCAGAGATTTTAATAAAATCACTCCTGTTTACAGGAGACTTACAGTGACTTACAGGCCACTGTTATTTTTAGAGTAAAATCTAATTTCTTCAGTCCAGCACATATAAAACAAGAAGGAATTTGCCGTGTAAGTTTTCCCTTTGTAAGATTATACAATGTGTGGAGTTTTGCTGACTAATAGCTAAATTGATAGGCATTAAGGAGTAACACATTTCCTATTTGCAATTTGAACCAAACTGGGCTGTGCGAAAAGCTCATTCACTCTGTACCTTTTAATTACGTTAAAGTGGAACAGCTACACGCCAGCCAAATAAATCACAATTCTCATTTAAGGGCTTTTGGCTGGATTAACTACTGTTTTATAATTAGGAAATCGACTTCCTCTGAACCCTAGGACTGAATAAAGATAGGTATTCAGAGACATAAGCAAGGGGTTAAGAGGTTGTGCCCATCTCACTGCTGCAGGAAGCACTCCAAGAAAAGAAGCACTTCAAGGACAGGACAGCATTTGATCTTTAATTTGTGCTACAGACCATTGTCCTCTGGCTCTCCTCTAGCTGTAAAAAGAGGATGGATGGGACAAACTACCTGTCATTCAGTCTTGGGAAGTCTCAGAAAAATCCCAGCATTGGGACACTGATCCTCTCTGGGAGTGTGTGCTCCTCCTAGACAAGCTCAGTTGCACTTTGTGGCATTTTGAGGAAGAGAGCCCCAGTCCTGGCTCTTTGAGCTACCTTGTGCTGCTGGTTACCCACAAAACAGCTTCCCACAAGCCAAAATGATGATAGTGGATCCAAACAGGAATGTGGATAGGATGTAGGCACCTCTTCATTTCTTGTTCCAGAGGTCCGGATTTTAGACAGATAAAACTCTCACTGCCCTATGGCCTAACTTTTCAGATTGCTGGATCTGGCCCACCTAGTCCTGGACTTCCACAGGTGAACTTCTTCATCTGCCTAAAGTAGTTGAGCAGCTCAAAATTTAATTTAAATAAAAATTTAACTGATGCCCATAAAGTGTGTTTTTCTGCGTATGAGGCTTCAAGGGTCCCTCTGGTAAGTATCTTCTGTCCAAAACTACCACATACCTCTGAGTTCCAATAGGTCACCTAAGTCTTATAAATCAGACACGACAACACCCAGCCTTGCAATGTCTTAAGAATTCTTTGGGGTTAGTACTGCAGTCCATGTTAAGTCTCTATCTCATCTGACATGGAAGGAATAGCTTTATCAATTATCTAAGCTGAGACCACAGTGTCACAGGGAATGCTCTCATGCCTGAAAGTGCAATGTCGAAAAGTGACTTTCCTACCAGAGAGATACCCTTCTCAGAAAAAAACAGGGGGCTGACATTGGGATTTGATCCTTAGTGGAGTGAGACTCGAGAGGTCAGAGTGGACAGTTGGTCCGGCAGATGTTGGTGTGAGCCTATCAGTGCATGAGGGCCATTTAATCCAGCCTGGTTTTGAATCAAGAGTCACTTCTGACACAACTTAGACATCTACAACATACCACTGCAGAGGCAACACGGCAAATTTTGATTGGATTTCCACGCCCAGAGAGCTCCAGTTCTGCTTTGTCCATTAAGAACAGGCAAGCATCCAGAATGTTTTCTTCAAACTAGATAAAAGGAAGGAGGGAGAGAGAGAAACATAGAGAAGGTTGAGTCACTTTTTATTGTGGAAAGCAAAGACAAAATTATTGTTCATTGTTGTTATAGTAACTAGCCAGATTCAAAAATAGCTGATCTAGTCAAGTTAAATTTCTTTATTTAAAAATACAATTTTATTCTAGAATGTTCATCCCTATTTAACAACAACAACAAAGTGTGGTTCTGTGAGAGAAAAGAAAGTATCATTTTCAATTCAGTTTCCGTCTGGGTTTGAGAAGGTTAAAATGGCAACACAGCCTTTTTGACAGCATATAAAATTTTACGTGATAACAAGAATATAATAGGAAGACATAATAATAACTACAAGAAGCTAATCTGCTCGCTAAGGACTTAATGTCCTTCACAGATTCACGACCTGATAACTTCAGATGACTCCTCTGCTCAGCTAGTGCAATACTTAAGAGCTGACCAATAAATGTTTTGCCAAAGTTAATTTTGAGAATCTGTGTTTTAAAGTAAATTTAAAATACGCTTAAAATTGGCAAGGCAAAAGCTGACTGTATGGATTAATCCTGGTATAAGAAACATAGACATCAAAAAATGCCAAGTGACCTAAAGTAGTCTTCTTCAAAAATAGAGTAAAAAGGTGCAGTTTCTTCGATCCAGCATGAACAAGCACAGGAATGAATTGAGGGCAGAGGTGCCTAAATAGACCAGAAATCATTGTCACAGAACTTGCCCTGTGATATATTTCATTTTCCTTAGGAGAAATTGCATAGCAAACCAAAATTCCTTTGTCCCCTGCAAAATGTTAAGAGAGAGGGAAATGTACATTAATAAAATGAATGTCTTCCATATACACTGAAAACACAACATTATATTAACTTTCTAGCTGTGATGGAAACTCTGCTGAGCCCTTCCCCTTAGCATGCCACAATAGAAGGCTTTATGTTCTACATACGCCATCATTTCTTAAAGATACCAGTCATACAAATAGTATTTTTGCTCTCATGCTGAGCTGCAACTAAAGGTTGCCAGGTTGATTTTGTAACTGTCTCCAACCTAGCTCAAGGTTTCTCAGCAGTTGGGGGTGATCCAAGTTTTGCCTCATGGAGAAAGATGGCTAGAGGCCAGGACAAGCTGCTGTTTTGCCAGCCTGGGGAAAGGCAGAGAAGGAGGCTGTGGGAGCCAACATGGGAGCCCTGAAGAGCCGCGAGTGTGGCTGCTCCTGAGGGGAAGCCAGAAGGGCCAGGGTGACCTCCTGGGAAGCCTACACACTCCTTGGATTCTATCTCATAGAAAGCAGGCAAGCTCTGGCAAGAGCAAAGATGGCAGAGGAGTCACTCATCATTCTCAGCCAAGTGCTGCCCAAGGAAAGCACTCTTGTTTGCTTCTGCCTAGAGCTGATTTGCCACTCACTGCTTAGGGTACTACCACGCAATGAATGCAAGCATCCTCCAAGGCAACACACCTTATCATTATCCTGCTCCTTGGGATATCCTGTCATCCATACATGCATTATTATTAACTTCTCTGCAGAAGAAGTTCAGTAGTAACATCTTATTGTGTCATTGAGCAAAACTTAATTCTCATTGTTTGGGCAAAAGGGGAAAAGGGGGTGAGTGTTTCCCAGGGAAATACCTTCTGGTATGCTATTATCCCTGAGAAACTGAATATTTGCACTGCGGACTCTCCAGTCCACTCCATTGATATATGATTCAGATAATCTCAGGTGAATGATTGCACTGTGAAGATCCTGTCTCCTAAGAAAATCCTCACAGCAGGTTATGTAAACCTTGGTTCCTTATACTCATCCCTCCTGCTTCAAGTTCACTTTTCTTCAAGTCTGGTCCAGTGATTTATCATTTTCACCAGGACCAAAATCTGCTTCCTGCACTTGAAGTCATCATCAGTGTCTAACACTTGAGTTAAATCAACAGGAAGTTTACCCTGCAAATTAGATCGTTCTCCTCTACAGTTTATGAAACTGTCAATCTGGCCAGCATTCATTGAAAGAATAAGAAATAAACAAATTGCTATTGGTGTTGTTGCCTTTCACCTTAACACCTACTGAATGACATGAATGCCAGTGAAATAATTGGAATAACAAGACAGATAAAGGAAAAGCTGTTAAGCCTAGGTACCTTATAGTACCACAGTAGTGTAGGAGACAGAGTAGACCTAATACAGCCTAAAGCCAATTTGGCTCTTCATCACTATCTGGTATTTCACAAACTCTAAAGCAAACTAAATCACTTTCCAGGTCTCAATCTTAGCGTGCAAATGCTATCTCTAAGGAGGTGGACTAGAAACAGCACACAAAAAGCACAAACCCTTGAAATGTAAGAGGAAACAAATGGCGATAGGCAGTCAGGATATAGGAGTGAACTTGAGCAAGGCAGTATAAAGCAGGCATTGTCTGTTTGGCACAGCTAAAATGGAAATAAATAAATTGGATTCAAGACCAAAAAACTTTGGCAAAGCCACCTGGAAAAGACTGCTAATGGAAAAAAAATGGCATAAGAAAATAGGCAAAGAGATTCCTTCTATATGCACACAAATTTGCACTGTAGTCTTAGTCAGACTGGCCCTTGGCGAGCATTCTCCTTTCACACTAACCTTTTTCTAACAGGTGACCTTTAAAACCATTTAAATCAAAATAAGAGGGGCTGCATCACCTTTTGCATCAGCTGAATTAGAGCTGTATTTTGTGCAGTCAGTTGCAAGCAGATGTGGTCTGATCTGACCAATGCACACGCCATAAAATTACATTTGCGCTGTAGGCTACAAAGTTAACACAGCTCAGCATGTGGACACGAGACAAGACAGCACAGAGAACTCTACCGGCCACCTGTTTAATTTTATTTTTTCTCACAAAAGAAAAAAAAAAGAAATGATCAATATAATATCCAACTTGCAACATTTCTCAACTAGAGAATTCCTCTGTGCCTAGATTTCTTCTAAAGTGAAATTTCCCCTGAAGTCCCTTTGGGCTTTCCTGAGTGACTGGCAATTTACATGTTCTAGGAAGAAAGAAAACAGACATTTTACAAGGAACACTTCCATCCTATTCATTACAGCCATGTTTCAGTTGGTCTGCTATTTTTTCTTCCTGTGTCCACTTTTTTGCCCTCCCTCCTTCTTAAACTGATGCCACTCATTGAAGACGGCAGTTGCAAGATTTACGTCCTACTCATAATCCAGTTTTGAACCATACTTTCCTTTTTAATTTACAGCTTGAGTAAAGTTTTCAACTGACCTTCTTCTAAGGATATTTTTTAGTCTAAGAATATTGCAGTGCATTGGGAAAAATCAGCAATGTAGGTTTGCCCCAATCTATCTGTATTTCTCTATATAACCATATACCTTAAACCTCTATGACTATATGTGACCTAATGCTTATTTACACTATTGTACAGGGCATACATACAATACACATGCATGTATGATATAGCCATAATATGGGACTTGCTATTCTTGCTGCTAGCATGTTCATCCACTCATACAAATGTTCTTTATCCTTAGCATCCAGAATTGCTGACTTCAGAACTGCTGAATTGAAGAATGCAGACGCATGTTTTTAATGTCTGGGAATTGCCTGCATCAGATCAAGAGCATCATGTCTACTAACTGAAAGTGAAGGAACTAGAAGGAAGCTTGTTTCTCCATCACTTTGCAGTTTGAGATGTCTGTTAAACCTATAAAAAATGAATGTTCCCATTAAAACTAGATTCCCCTGAATGTACCTGCCACACTTAGTTTGCACATGGACAAGTGATAACAAAAGGTGCACAACAGCGTGGGGGGAAATCACGCTCTCCAAGCTCAGAAAAAAATGGAATGAAAGAACATAATAAAGGGATATGAAACTGCCCTAATATCCTAGGCACAACTGTACTCTAATAAAAACAAATAGATAATGCAGTTTCTCTAAGAAGGCTTTTGTGTTAGAGAAGTGCCAGATTCATAGAAAATAAGCACCTCAGTCCATGCCATTATAGGCCACAAATTTAATATTGTTGGGCATAAATCCTTCAGCTGGTTTAAGAAGTATCTTCCACCTTCAGCCGCTTTGTCTCACTCTCCTCCACACATCTGTCACAGAGGGAATCCCAAATGTAGGAACTGAGCAAGCTGAAAGATAACTCAGGGAGAAAAAAATCAAGGCAATATTTATTCAGCTAGGTTAGCTCTCCAGTCTAATTCACTGCACAGCTACACAAACACTTGCAGGGGGAAGGAAGGACCAGGAGGGGGCATTTTTGGTCAATTTAAATGCACACCCAGCTTTGGTCTCAAGACATGATTCCATATCTCTTTATCTCAGAGGCATTTCCAGCTTATGGAATTGCCCCCCTTAATGCCTACCTTATTTAAGGGTTATTTTTAGCTTCAACAGGTTCACAGGCAGAGCTCACAAACAACTGCGCTGACACAACCAAAGAAAGGGTGCAGAGCTGGAAACTCCCTTAGGCAGCATTGCTTCAGGGAAAAAAAGGTGAAATTGTACCCTTAGATAAGGAAACAAGAGAGATATACAAGCTCAAAGAATTCTCCAGGACAAGCACACTGGAAATCCATACAGCATAAGCTTTGCAGATGTTTTTAGATGAGGGAGAGAAAGCTAAACAAGAAGCTCTGCTCTGAGACGCCATGTCTGAGAGGTGAAGAGAAAACTGGATGGATCCATGACCACAGCATTAAGAAAATTTCTTGACAGTTTCTTAATTACTCTGTTAGGAAAAAACAGTAGGTGAAATGAACCGAGTCCAAGAGTTGTCCATTGTTGCCCCCTGAGTGACAGTTAGGGCAACCTTAGCTCATTCTGATACCGCTCTTAAATGCTTTTTGTTTCTAATCCCTATACAGCAGCTTAATTTTTAAATCCTGCAGGGATTTTCAGGCTGTTTACTACTTACACATAGATTGCAGTAAAATAGGCAAGCAGCAAGTGTTTGATGTTGATGAAGACAGCAGGTCTAAGTGCATCAATACCACACTTCAACCTGATGGGGTGAATTTCTCACCAGGCTTCAGAAGGCGTGAGAGCCTGAGTATATCAAGTCCAAACAGTGCAGGGAGAAATCAACCCTCTCTCACTGTGGTGAGGAAATTTCAAACCATAGGACTAAACTGCAATTTGTTACAGGAGCTCTGTGACAAATTGACCCACAAGATGATGAGAATTATTTCTCCCAAGTTGCTAGAACTTAAAGAAGAGTCAAAAAAGAAAAAAATAACCTATTGCTGTGGTGTAGGGGAAAAATCTTTCCTCTTTTGCCGAATAGGTTTAAGGAGCTCCGCAGAGAGGGATTTGGGAGTCCTGGTTCACAACAGGATAACCATGAGTCAGCAGTGTGCCCTCGTAGCCAAGAAGGCCTGCATAGCCAAGGCCTGCGTAGCCAAGAAGGCCTGGGATCCTGGCCTGCATCAGGAGGAGCGTTGCCAGCAGGTCGAGGGAGGGGATCCTGCCCCTCTACTCAGATCTGATGAGGCTGCACCTGGAGTATTGGGTGCAGTTCTGCACTCCCCAGTACAAGAGGGACGGGGAACTTCTAGAGAGGGTCCAGTGTAGGGCCACAAAGATGATTAAGGAACTGGAGCATCTATCTTATGAGGAAAGACTAAGCGAGCAGGGCCTGTTTAGCCTAGAGAAGACTGAAAGGAGATCTGATCAATATGTGTAAGTATCTGAGGAGAGAATGTAGAGAGGATGGGGCCAAACTCTTCTTGGTGGCCACAGGCAGGACAAGGGGTTCATGTTGAAACGTAGGAAGTTCCATCTCCATGTGAGGAAGAACTTCTTTCCTCTGAGGGTGACAGAGCCCTGGAATAGGCTGCCGAGAGAGGCTGTGGAGTCTCCTTCTCTGGAGAGCTTCCAGACCGGCCTGGATGCCCCCCTATGCCACATGCTCTAGATGTCCCTGCTTGAGCGGAGGACTTGGCCTAGATGATCTCTAGAGGTCCCTTCCAACCTCAACCATTCTGTGACTCTGCCTGTATCCTGAAGAAGCAAAAATGTGGCAGAAGAAACACTGCTATCTTATGAAAACATCAGCTAATGATCATAACTTTCAACAAGTAGTCTCTTAGTGTCTCAAATGAGCCCCTAAATCAAGATCTTTAAATAGCAGATATTAGGAAATTACTGTTTTGGATTAGGCATATATCCATTTCATACAATTTTAAAATTATGTGCCTTATGTTTCTCAGGTAGACACCAATAATGCACTCCAGAGCCCACAGTCTCAACCACAGTCTGCTGTCAATTAAATTCACTTGCAGTCCTAGTGGGACCAGCCAGTGAAATTGCTAACTCACCTGACCATAACTCCAGCTTCTTAATTTTATATCGTTGACATGTCCATGGAAAATCACACCAACATCATTCAGGACATATTCTTCCCTCTCCCTCTCATCATCCAGAAATACAGCATCCTCTGCGTCAGTTTACCCAAAACATTAAAAACAGTTATTTAGTTTTGATACAGGACAGACAAAAAAAAAAA
>NW_010589774.1:0-17658 GCF_000705375.1 Tinamus guttatus
TCTTAGTCTGCTCTTTATTTACTATTTTCATTTATTTTTTGTTTACTAAACGCTTAATAAATGTAGACTGCATGTGGAATAGGCAGAGTACACAGTTCACTGCCATGACCAACTCGTTACATTAGTCAAAATTCTTAGATATTATGATTTCACCTCTATACATGTTTCAAAAATAACCATAAAATGTCACAAGAAGCCTAGTGGACAGCAAACCATTTAACTATTTTAGGAGAGATATGGATACAGTGAAAACTGGAGAAAGACAAAATCCTTAGTATATTGCATAATTCACATGTTTACATTTTCTTGTCACCTGCTATTAAATAAGATGGAACTGTCAACATGCAGGGCTCCAAAATATCTCCTGGTGCAGCTTGTGCAAGAGAAACTTTGGCTCTGATTTTCAGGAAAAAAAAAAAAACCTCAGTCTGATGATGTAATCCATGAAGAGTTAATCCATGCATATTTTACAGTACCGAGCTCTGCAAAATGGCACTTTCAGAATCACCCCTTAAGTTGTTGATAAGAGTGCTGTTGATTTAAATGAGAACAGCGAGGCCAACAGTAAATTCTTTGCAGCTAGAAGCCATAATTTTTGACTGCACTTCAAGCTTCCATTCCTGCAATGCAAACGAGCATACAGGAGCCATGGGAGTCACAGTGCGGAGAAACATAAAAATCAAGAGCAGGCAACAATGCGGCAAGTCAGGAGGTGCGAGTCCCTTGCGCAGATTCCCAATATAAATGCCTGTTTCCTTGACTGTGTTCTGAAAATACGCTTTTCCCCTAAGTATAAGGCATTTCTTGGTCATATATTTCTTTTGATTTTTAAAGGTAGTGGAGCTGCAGACAGGCTTGTCTCTCTGGTTGTTGACACTCCTGTCATGTTTCAGCAGTGCTAAGGCTACCAAACCAGTCCAAGTGTCAGAATATGTGTAAAATATGTGTGAATTAACCCCTCTGTCTTCCTCTATTACTGCAAATGCTGCATCAAAATCACGGAGGTCCTTGATACTTGCCAGAGTTATGAATAGGAATCAAGGAAAGAGAGAAGCTACAGTAATTTCCTCCCACATGATCTTTCTGTCATCTCTCTCACTTGCATCTTGTTTCCTGAAGCTGTAATCTGCATTTCTACTCCCCTGATATTTACTTCCAGACTTCCTTTACACAGCAATAGGAGACAAAAGGATTCATATAAAAATTAGTGTTCAACTGCATTTAAGCATGAAATTCTAATATAGTCCACAGAGAATTCTAGCTGTTCCAAAATCATTTTAGAGTAATCCTGCAAATAATGAAGCCCTTTATATCAATAAATTCCTGTTGTTTACATTGCAGAAAATCAATTTATATTCATATATTTGGCTACTGTCCAATCAATGCCCCTAATAAAGCCTAGAAACCAGTGAAGTGCCATAGAGATTAACTAAGCAATAGTAAAATTCATAAGGAAGAATACAACAGAAACTGTAAGATAATAGAGAGAGACACTGCTAATATTCTTGTTTTCATATCTGTAGGTCACAATTCACTATTTCCCCTTTGAATTTTCCTTCTGTTGATATTGCCTCCTTTGTCTAATTTCTGCACTCAGCAACCACGGGATTAGTAAAATTAATTAAGAACAAAAGGATGATGCAGGCAACTAAATATGGGAAGCGGAGACACGCGATTCAGTGCTACCTCACGGATTAGTTAAGTCTTGGACTTCAGTTTCAAAATAACTGGCATCTCTGAGTGTGATTCTACTCTGACAAGTGACTGTATAAAAATGGCACCTTCCTTCTGAGAAAGATCCGCTCTCTGTGTATATTCAGCCATCTATGCTGAATTAAATGACTACTGTATTCCGACTCCACTACCCAGTGCTTCTTTTTCTGTTAGACCTGCAGTAACAAAACTGTAGAAGAACTTGTGCAGGATTTTGCATCACTAATATAATTATTAATTTTCAAAGGCCACTTGATTATATCTCTAAGAACCTATCACAGATTAGTTATACCTGATGGTATGAGATGACACCCTTGCAGCCAAACACATAAAATTTGGGTTGCTTTACCGGTGGTAGGTGGGAGAAGGAAACAGTTCAAGTAGTTTTTCGGGGCATATGATAAAATTAGATGTCTGATATTTAGAAAAAGTTTTTGCACTTGTAAACAGTTGGATTTTGGTGTTAAAGATTTAACTTGTGTCACCCAAGTGTACTAATGGGAAAAATACTTGTGATTGATTGATTTTTGTGGATCAAGCTTTGCAAGTTGTGTGTGGTAAAGGATCCTGTTGTTTCAGGTTAAAAAAAACATCTCAGTAGTTCCTCATATATCTCAAATACATATATGTAAAGTACCTATTTGTGTACAAATACATCTGTCTATATAAATGCATCCTAGGCATAAACATCCCATGTGCACACTAATGATATGCTATGATATGATATAAAGTGACTTTGCAAGTATTAGGATCCATGCTATAAAGTGACTTTGCAAGTATTAGGATTTGACTGACAAAAAAGCAAACAATGATGGTTTGAATCCAAGAGTCTTCCTATAAAGGGATTATGATTTTGTGAGGAAATAAATAATTTTCATGAACAGTGATGCTGATTAATTTTTTTTTCTCAGCCATATCATATCAGTACTAAAACTGGGAACAACTTTGCAAAAGCCATGAGTATAAGCTGACTGACTGTGACAGCTCCTGTTAATTGCAGCCAAATGGAAATTACTATTTCATGAATGCCACCAATCCAAGAAACAATAGCATGGTGCGCAGGAAGCATCTGCATTTAGATTTGTTTTTTAAGTTAAAAATAAAAATAAAGTTACTTGATATTTATGGTTAATTACTGTACTGACATTTTGACGGCAATCCTACCAGCACATAGAAAGGGAAATAGTGGAAATTGGAGCTAATTGTCCCATAATGACTGATACTTTCTTCTTCTGTAGAGTGATATGCCTGTCATCCAGTAGCTTTCCACATGCAAGAGAGAAAATTACCAATCAATTATGAGACAATTAATTTCTAACTTGTAACATTTTTCTACTGAAAAGAAGAAAAAAGATCCTAATTTGAGATCAAAAATGATGGATCCTTCATGACATTTTGAAAATTCATCTTTTTAAAATGTGTCCTTATCAACATTTACATCTGGAATTATTTTAAAGGAAACAGAAAACTCCTAACTGTGGCACTTTAAAAAACATCCATATAAACACTACTTTTTGTTTTTGTAAGTATTATTATTTCTTATTCTGTTGCTGTTTCTATAGATGAACAATCTCAGAAGGAACCTAGTCACAGGAAGGCAATACCTAAAATGTATCAATAGTAAAGTAGAAAATAACTTCAGAATGAAGATGTGGAAGCATGAAAACCTAAGGGAAAAAAACACTTAGGATTTTTGTTTCATTCTGTTTGGGGACAGAAACGTAACTCAGGGATTTTCACAAACTTAAAACTTTCAGGATTTTTGCATGTCGGATCACTGGATGTGGTTACTTGAGTCAGTCTTGGCAACAAAATATTCTGCTTATGGTAGAAAGGTCATTCAATGACTAATTGCTCCATAATGCGCTGGGACAATTTAGCAATAATATGAGGAGTAGTGCAGAGGGGGTTTTGGTACAATTCTACCTCTTGTTCCCAGGCACTAACAACTCCCTACTTTATTGATGTTGCTCTTCTCTGTAAGTCTACAGTGAAACCATTCCAACCAAAGGCAGGAATCTGCAATATGTGGGGACAGTCCTGCAGGAACTGTACCACTTCTGACAGATGCTTGTCTAAACATGCCTTAAGGGAAGGTAGAGTTGTAAGTGTGTAGTGGCTCTCAGGTGAAAAGAGATTTTCCTAATGTGAGATTTTCCTAAAATCACAGAATCACAGAATGTTTGTAGTTGGAAGACACCTCTAGAGATCATCTAGTCCAATGTGAGGTGATTTTTCCTCTTAGGTAGCCACTGACAGACTGTTAGGTTCCCATCTCTTCCCTAGACTAACAAAAGCTGATGTGACATAGTTTTGAATCAGTTTGGATGGATGGCAGACCTGGACCTCAGGTTGTCTTCACTGAGGTGACTCTTCTCATCCCTGGGTTTTGCCTAAAATGGCATTGCTGCCGGCCTTTGCGTGTGCACGGAGAGACAGGAGTCTCTTCAGAAAAAGAGCTTGGGCACCTGCATTCAGGAGAGGATGTAAATCTCACCTTGGAGAAAGACAGCTCTGAGGAGGAGCAGGATTTATGAGTCACGGCTGTTTTTAGTGTATCCTGCTGATGAGGCAGCTCCGCACTCAGCAGGCGGCTGCGGAGCATCCCATTGTGAAACACGTCTCCCTGACACACGGGCGGCTGGGTCTACAGCTAGCACGATGCCTAAGGTTGTAGAGAACAGCGATATTTATAAGCGCAGCATAGGGAGCCTATGATCAAATTCACAACCTGAATTTGCTCCGCTTGCAAAGATAAAAAGACAAAAGCAGTCTGGAGTCTCTCTGTCTAGGATGATAGGGCCCTTTCTGGGTCGTGGGTATCACTCATTTCCATCGGAGAGTTCAGCACAGCTTTGAAACATACTTGGAAGATCGAGACAGCTGAAAGACTGAGGCCAGGCAAAATGCCTGGGCTGAATTCTGAAATCAGCTCTCCTGCCTGGCATCAGATTGCCTCATCTGGGAGAGCAGGGAAAGTCTCGGGGCATCGCGCCCTTTCAGATGGAGAGATGGATCTACCCCCAACTTGGACAACTCTCTGCAGTAACTCTGCTCTGGCTGAAGCAGTGATTGATAGACCATGCTGCCTCATTAGCCACTTACTGCTGTAGGAGGGCAACTAAGGTTAGCACTGTTGCCAAAACAACCTGGGGAGCTACTTAACAGGCATGGCTGATTTATTGCTATTGTTGGCTCTTCCAATTTTGTTCCGTGCTCTTTTCTTCTGCCCAGTACAGTCCTTTGGTTTAAAGAACTGACTCATTACTGGTTGGAGACAAAAGGCTGTTCATCAAGAACCTGCAAGTAGGAAAATGCAATTTTTCAAGTTTGTGTATAGCAACTTGAGCAAATTTTACTTACACTTTCCAGAAAGAACCAAGTAGTAATTGAGCTGGAGCACCTGATTGATCACAGCATAGTTCCAGGAATGTGGCTATTTAACCCCAAGCAGCAAGTACTGCTGCTGTGTGGAGATCTGTAGCAGTCAGACACCTTAATGTGAGCTGTTACATACCCTGCACGTTTCCTGTAGATTTACTTGCTAGAGCTATCGTCCAGCTGGGACATCAGGAAAGATACAGGAAGACTGCATGTATGGCAAGTGCTGTGCTTTAAGCATTCAGGTACAAAAACAACAGCTTAAGTGAGTAAAGACATAGAAAATGAGACAAGAATTCTACTCTGTCTTGACCTCTTATTGATATAATTAAAAAAAAAAACTCTTCTGTTTCTTCTGTCTTAATTTATTTGGTGGTGATTGCATTCATGTTGTCTAATCGAATACTTCAACATAAGAATGTTTTTTTGACTTCTTTGTTCAGTTTTTGCTCTATATTCAGCTGTGACATTATAACCATCTCCTGGTGATGATCCTCAACCTATAACCATCATCCAATTACACATGAAACTGAAGTTTTGCTTATATGCAGCCAGCAAAATATCACAGCGCGCAGAGAACAAAGACAGTTATACAATGGGTTCCCACTTTTTTTAGATCACAATAGATCTAAAGGCAAAGGTGTAGACAACTACACCTCTTCATCAAACTTTGAGCTGAAAAGAGTATGAATTTTGCAGGACCTGTGGTCTGCTGAGCACTCTGCGGCACAGCAGACCGCAGCCAGACAACTTCAGCAGTCAGACAGATGGACGCCGTTCAGCGAGGTGGGATTCCACCTCCCGGCTGCCAAACGTGACTACCAAAGAGGCTGAGACAACAGTGGTTCTTCCCTCGCTCAGCCTCAATTCTGCTGCATGTGCTTGCTAGGAAGAAGATTTCGGACAATGGATTTCTTGACTTCATTTCCAGCCTCTTGTAGCTGCTTTCTTTTTTGCCATTTGCAATCTGTAAACCAAAGAGCTTTGCTCTGGGAAGGATGCTCTGTGGCATGGGCCATTTGTCTTAATCAAAGCACAAAACACAGGACTGAAATCAAAGACAACGCAAGAGCATTACTTGCCAGACCTTGTTCCTGCATGATAAATGTAGCACTAATTATTAAAGAAATCATTGGCTTTCTTTAAAGAACGTGCAGCCAAGAGCTTTCCAGAGATAACTGCAGCATTATAAAAAGGGAGCACAAAAGAATTCAACATGAGCGATGAAACTGTTTGCTTTCTCTTTAGAAGGGAGTAATAAATAAGTTACCATTCCCTCAAAGTTCTGTGAAGAGAAAAGATATTAGAGAGAAAGCGCATGGCTGCATTGTTCTGCAGCAAGGGTATTTGATGAGCTCCAGAAATCTCTTTGGAAGAGAAAAGATGTATTATAGTGTGTGAAAAGAAGAAATCTGCAGTATCGGGCTGTTATCTACTTGCCAAGGGCTGGTTGTTCATGAAAACAGAGCAGAATAGAATGGATAGTTTAAGCACGGTGAGGTAAAAGCAGAAAATAGGACTTATGGCAGAAGGAACATTCACAATGGAATAAAAGTGGATGCAGCAAAATGTTAAGAGCGTGACAAGAAAAAGATTATTATAAATATGAAGACAGGAAAGTCAAAGTTTTGTCTTCTCTCCAACAAAGCTCTTGGAGAAAGGAAAGTGAACTAGCCTTGCTGGAGTGCACATTAGCAAAAAAAAAAAAAAAAAGATAAAAGTAAGAATACCACTTTACCACTTCAAGGCCATTTTAAACCAAGCAGTAACTACTAAAACCTTAATTATAAGCTTGTACTTCTTGTTTACTATTAATTGCTAGGGGAAAAAAAAGAGATAAAAGCTTAAAACAAAATAACTTTGGACTTCATTCTGCTCACATTTTTTGCTATTCAAAAAATGTACATAAGATAATTCTTTAAACACACACTAAGGACTTTTTTCCGCAAATAGAAATGTGTAGTATCTGATCATTTTAACACAGTAAGTGGTACTGGTTTTTTCATGTCCTTTGCCCATTATAAAAATAACAGTTGCAAGTTTGCAGAGCACCTACAGAAAGGTCAAGTTACCCCATGGAGGTTAAGACAAGGGCAGGTTCCTTGCCCTTCTCATGCATAGTCAGGTAGTCCTTGAAGAGTTGAACAACCCAGGATTCTGTCTGGGGAGTAAATCTCCACCAAAAGTCCCTTCCTACCAAAACATGGGCAAAGGTGGCATCTGTGTTTGAGCTGCTTTCAGCAGTCACAGCAGGAGAGAGAGGCAGTGTTTATGGCAACCAGTGATATTTGTGTTTAAACCATGAGCACAAGCAGTGACGGGAATTTTCATCACCTTTCTGAGCTTATGAAAACAATAATTGTTAGCTCTGTTAAATGCCTTCTCTTTCTAAAGCAATACTCTCCAAATGCAAATTGTAGTCACAGCTGCAAAGGAAATCTACTGCCAAAATACACCACTGGGAGAGAAGAAAATATAGTGGCAGCTGGGTGTCTCCAAAGAGCACGGGTGTCATCTCCGTGAAACACTGTCAGCTCTTACAGAAGAAATGCTAAAGAGGAAAGAACTGCAATATCTTCCCGCCACTGGCTTATGGCTGGGGTTGATAACGGACATAAATCGGAGGCTGTAACTTTAGTGTAAGAAGAAGGTAGGAAGCAGGAGGGTGGCAGAAGCACTGTGCCTGCCTGCAAGCAGAACTCGAGCCCAAACTGTGTAGCGTAAAGCTTCTTTTTCTCTTCTTTGCTTCTTTTGCTCAACCGTTTATTATTCTTTGTGCCTGCAGAACCCTGATTAAAGCTTGGTGATGGCTTCGCTAATTATGTGTTTACCCTGCGTTCTAGTCCCATGAGTTTATAATTAGTAGGGGACAGCTTAAGGAACAAAACCCAGGGAGGTTATGCAGCCCTTCAGCACAACTTCACCAAAGCAAGCTGTGATGCTACAACCTTTCAGAAAATACTTGCTGCCTGCGACGTGGGAACAGCTGAAGAGCTGCAGGCATTTTCTCTTGGCAGAGTGGGCTGGATTCACCGAGGGGACCTGTGTGGTGAGACCCTGCAGCTGAGGAGAGCTGGGCTGCAGCACAGTGCTCACGGGCCAGTGCTCACTGCAGAGGGGAACCCACCTCTGGCTGGGTCACAAGAGTGCAGCAATTATAACCTCATAAAAGTGCAGAAGTTATAATCTTGAGCTCTCAGAAGTTACCTCTGAAGCCTTTGGATTTCTGCTTTTCAACCCAGCACTCACCTTGTCCACATCAGATATCCCAGCATAACCTGCATCAAAGGCTTTTCAGACAAACCACTTGGGCCTTTTGAAGACTTGGTTCCTACGTCTCCCTAATGTGCTGACTTTTCAGAGGCAGAAAGGGAAATTTAAACACAGCTATCATTCATGTCTTTCCAAAAATCTCCACCTACATCTTCATAGCTCTCTTGCAATGAGGCAGGACCCTTTTTTGCTTTAAAGTCTTCTCCTCTTCTTCATCTGCCCCTTCCTTTCTCTGTTCTCTTTATCCTTTATTGCTTATCTAACTTAGCCACAGCTTCCCCAGCAGATCTTTGCAGTGCAGATTATGCCAGCAAAACTGCTAAGGTGTGTAGTCATCCTAATGGAAGGCAGCTTTTGTCAGCTGCATTTTCTTATTTCATAAGGAAGTACAACTCCACCAGCAAACCTGCCTCTTCTCTAGCACATAATCTATGACACAGACGGGATTCAGTCAGTGCAGTAACAGCGGCAGAAGACAAGATTTTAGACAGTCTGTGATGCAGAGATTGTCCTTCTAGAATCTAAAAAGGCAATGAAGAACATTCATTATTGTGCGAAATAAATATCTGATAGAATGCATTTACGGACGCTGATACTCTGTGTTTATCCAATGAGCTAAGGAAGTGGTTCGGTTGGGGAATTTAACTTCAGTTCGATACTTCCATTTAGCATAGCTGGTTTGAGTAAGAATCAGATCTTTTCAGATCTTTTTCATAAATCACAGCTGCTTAGGAGTGATGGAAATATTAATTTAAAATGTTTGTCTCATTGAAACATTGAACTGTTAAAAAACTTGCGTAAGAAAATTCATTAAAATAGTAGTACAGAAAACGAAGGCCTGCTTTTAGTAAACCTGTATATCTCATTGTGCATTTTATCATAGTGATGCTGTGCAAAACTTATCTGGCTATATTTTGAGCCTAACTCTCTACTTGTAATGGAAACTGGCACTGAAAAGGTGAAATAAAATTGTATTTTGGGCATCTATCAGGAACAATTTAAAACTTTTGTTAATAAAAATCTCAATAATTTTTTTTTGGTTTTATAATATAATAAATGCCTTAGATCTAATGTTCTAGGCACACAAGATCAGGAACCCTTCTCTCCTGAGTTATGAGAGTAATTGAAAAAATAAGTATTTTGTATAAACAGAGAGACATCAAGTATACTTTTGGGGAAGTGAAATGTTATGTGACCCACAAAGTCTTCTCTCACAGACTAAATTGTCTATTCTGAAAATACCCTCTCTACCTTTGGAAAGCTACAAAATCTCATTCCTTGGTGCACTTATGGACCTCTGAGCAATAGAGGTTTAGAAATTTCCTGTATGATACATTACTCCCCGACAAGCTGTTTTAAGATTTCTTGCATGTCTTTTTGACGCATCTGATTCTAAGCACTGCCACATGCTACCTGTCATGTGGGATGGGTACTAACCTGGATGGAATATAGGTTTTAATCTCATACAGTAAATCTTTATAGATCTGAGTACTGAATACTGAATACATGGATCTGTGTTTGGTCATATTGCAAGGTCTACTGCATTTGTGTTGCATACTTTACACACTATTTATGAATCATGTCAAGGCTCTGTAAATATGGGAAACATCCAGCTCCCATTCATTTAATTATACTAAACTGCCTATAATGCTCAAAAAGCTCAGAATTCACTAGTGTTGCAAAAACTACTTCTACCACTTTAGAGTACCACATCACATCTTGATAATTTTAGAGTACCACATCCTGATAAATTTTGAAGTCATTTTAATGGTCACCATCCCTTCCTACTATGCTCAAGGCCAACTACATCAGTGTTTTCATGTTTTCCTGCCTATCACCATTTCATCTGAATGACACTTTCCCTTCTTATTCTCCGGAGTGGAATCCTTTGGTTTTGCTTTATTGTTATTCTGTTACTGTGCAATCCATATTGGGTACGGATATAAAGAAGATAAAATGGAAGGGATAATGTTTGAAAATAAGGTCTTCCCATTAGTCACTCAGTAATAATATTGATTCTTATTTTAAATGCCTGAAGACAAAATTTTGTGAGTGAAGCTCACAAATTTGAGTAGCAAATTTGAAATGTTTAAGGTATAGCTGTATTTTGTTGTTTACAGATAATATGCTATAAGAAGTTAAAAGCATGATTTTTGTGCATGCAGAACCTTCATTACTCTGGGAGGGACTACAAGAACTGTGAAGGAGAACTAATTAAATATGACAGTTAATACACAGGTTTTGTAAATGGGCATAGCTCTGGGCAGACAACCAGCTACTTGTTAATGAACTGACCCAAAGAGAAAGAGTTGGGACCAGAGAAAACTTTCTTTGTAAAAAGAAAATCCTGAAGCAGATTCTGTTCTGACACCTTTGTTCTGCTGCACAGCTTATAAACTGCTCAGCGGGGCTCGTTGTGCCTTCGGTTCCTCAGCACGGAAGAGATGATACTTTCTTTGGCAAACTACACAATCATTGGAAGAGGAGTGAATCATTTTCAAATGGAGAAGCTTATGAATTTCATAAGCTGTAGGCATTGGACAAAGTTCAAAGACCTCACGAGCTTCATAAATACAGAAGCCTCCTTTTTTTTTTCTTGTGTATTTTCTATACTACTAGCTCACTATTTCACTCCCATAGGCTTGTAACAGGTTTCATAACAGCATCTGTAGAATTTATTTTTAAGAAGTCAGATGAAATATTTGTAATATAAAATACTGCCAAATTTAGCAAGCACAAATTAATAATGGGCTGTGCTATTTGTTTAACATGTTAAATTCTTAATTAAAATCATTCAATTGTAAAGAATTTATATTTCTAATTTTCTGACAGCTGAAAATTAATAGAACATTTCCAACCTTGCTTAGTGGATTTTCACCTGGTGCTAAAACACATATTTACAGTAAAGATAGTATTATGTAATAATGTCACACTCATGATAAAGGCATTAGTAAAGCAGCTAAATCCTGCAATTTAATCTATCCCTGCAAATAATGCTTACTGAATTTTTAAAACGTTACGCTATGGCTTTCTGTTTGTGTTTCAGTGAATTATATATAGAACACAGATTATTCCAGGACACTTCACATGCTTTGTGTTGTATCAGCCAAAAACAATAGCCAATCATACTAAAACTATTGCGAGCTGCAAACTGCAGGCTTTCCAAGTGTCATTTTAGCTTCACATATCTATTTCCTGTCTCCTAGATGCTTAGAAGACTGCTTGGGATTTATGCAAAATCTTATATTTTTTTCTCTGTAAAGATACATTAATAGCAGCCTTTTTATTGTCTACATTCCAGTGGTCTCATATGATTTGAATCCCAAAATATCTAATCAGAAAACTCAATTTCTAACTCATCTTTGAAGTTTGGATGCATTTTTCATAAGTTCTAAAAATAAAGAGTTCTGTCTTCTGCAGTGGCATGTGATGCATATGCATGAAGGCACTGTGACAAAATTCCAAGGCATTTTAAGAAATGCAAATGGGAGGAAAACATAGTAGCAAAATATGATGCAGCATTTTAGTCTTTTAAATACAGGAAGTCTCTGAATATATCAATATAATTAAGGGCAACCCAGTGACAACAGACAAAACAGGGTCATGTCCTAGAGCTACAGCTTAGAGATTTTTAAGAGGTATAGTCTAGAAATAAAGCATTCATTTTTGAACATGGCTTCGCATTGGCTATACGGATAGGCTCAACCAATGCTCATCCTAATTATACCAAAACACAAACAAAGGAAAAAAAAATTCTGAAAACCTCTGTTTTCAAGAACAATCATTTCAGAGTTGTGAAAGCTTAGTTCACAGCTCCCATGCTCAAAGGGCTCAATCTATTGCGTTAGATGGTTAGGATGCTATGGATCAGCAATTAGTTTTGCATTTCTAGAAAAAGCTGTCCATTTCTGCACCAGCTCCAAAATCAACCCAACTGGGCTCCTCCCACTTATCCATAAGGAAGCCTAAAACAATTGTAAAAAATGCTGAGGGTGAAATGAAAAGGGTTAAATGTGTGCTTTCCTAAAAAAAAAGGCTTTCCCCAAAAACATTCCCTGGAAGAATCTTGTTAAGTGATGATTCATGTGAGCTGAGAAAAAAAAAGACATTTTGGAAAAATGCTCTGACATAGTATAAAAAATTTAAAAAAAAGACTCTTAAGTGTTTGAAGAATGTAGCCTAAAGTGAAAGCTAGCTGGGAAATAAGGCAAGTAAAGCCAGAGACTCCAGTATGCTACTACTTCAAGCCAAAGTGCAGCCCCTTTTTTGAAATTTGTCAAAATTCCTCTTAAATACAGTTCAGGCTGTTTCTTCTCCAACTCTTACAGAAAGATAGTTCCTGAATCTTGATCATTGTCCCAATCATTGGAAACCTACCTTTAATTTCCAACCTAAGTTTAGTCAGCCCTTTCTTTTGGTTGCTGTAGTATTTTGCCCTTGTAATTATTTTTGCCAACAGTATTTTTCAATATTCCTTTCATCCTTCTTTTTCCTAATTTAATAAGTTTGTTCTCTTACTCGCTTTTTGTAAAATTCTGGTTATCGAGTCCTCTGATTACCTTATTAGACATTTTTCTATTCTTCTGCACTCTCTCCTTACTCTGGATACATCCTACTAGTCCTGAGAGCACCTGCTGTCATTGACCAGAGATTGATAGAGAAAGAGAGGATCTCAAAAGAAAGTGAGAGAGGTACTGAGAGCATCTTGGATAGCACTGAGCCTGTGATGACACAAATAGCCCAGCACAATTACTGTGAAATACACTTTTGCCTTGTGCAGCTGCTACCTATGATCATCTTTGTCCTCTCTCCATTATACACCTACTTTTTAAGTGTTATTTTAGGCCCTGCTTCCTGAATCCCTTCCCAGGGCCTGCTTTTGGCACCTCAGGATCCTGGCTTTGTAAATAGGTAGTGGGTACAGGAGTTACAGAACGGGAAACAATAATTCAAAGCCGAAGAACAATTTTATACCTTTTATATTTTTTTATCCTAGCCACAGCTTTCTTTGTCATGATGAGCTTGATCAATAAGCAAACAAACAAACAAAACAAAACAAAAACCCTAAAGAACCAAAGCTAAATCTTTTAATTAAGGTTTCCAAGGAACTATTTAGGATGCCTACATCAGACCGCATACAGTATTTCTCATACAAAGACTGACAATATGTGGAAGAGGCATTCCCAAATGAGGCTTTTTCATCTCACTGCTGAGTTTTTTTACTCTCTGCTCTCTTCCTCCGTAGGAGGAGAAAAAAGAGGCACACTAAGATGACGCAATATACACAAAATAAATGAAGACTTGACTTAGACAAACAAGTGGTGTCTAATGCAGTATTTCTATATTCGGTGCACCCCACCAGAGGACATCATCCCCCATCTCCTGTTATGTAATATTTATTAACAAACTTTGGCTAAGAAGACTTGGGAGTGTAGCAATCAAATGCCAGAAAGAGCAAAAGCAGATCTCAACTTATGGTAAGAGAAATAACTAATTAAATAGTAATGGCCATGATCGCCAAATCCCCCAACTCTGTATCTCACAGAAGCTCAATATTAACATTTACACCCAGTGAGCATTTAAAAGGGCGAGCGCTGTTTTCCGCGTTGACCTTCATTGATGTTTCCAACTGGCATTTCAGGCTTGTGAAGTCTGCTCCCTCCCCTGACGCCAGCAGTACCAAGAGGGGAAGGAAAAGCCGGGGCTAAATCCAGCCGCAAGCTTTCCTTCGCCTTCGCTTACAGGTGATGCTGCCTGGGGATGGAATTAGTGTCTGTCTGCCCCCATTCTTGCTACTGCAGAGGGAATTCAGTAATGCCAAAGGAGAGGAGACAGATCTGCAGGGAAAAGGATAACCTCAAAAAGGCCTGTGGTGGGAAGAGGAAATCCTGAAAGGGGCACCTATCAAGGGAAGAAGAAGAAGCTGCTTAAAAAATGCTCCAGGTAATAAAATAGTTATTGCTGAAGGTGACGGACAGAGAGGGGCAACTGTTGAGGGAAATTTAGGAGACAGAATGGGAAAACCAAAGAAGAGGAACAGTGGGAGTGAGCAGATGAGAAGGGAAAAGATGAGATAGGGAAGAGGGAGAAAAGAGGCCACAGAAGGATGAGTCACAGGTCTCAAGGAAGGTCACGAGAAGGAAAGCTAAAAGTGAAAGGAATGCATAAATAAAAAAGGAAGCAATTCTGGAAGTGTCTCATTTAGTCGATGTGTATTAATTGCCATCCTTGGAATATATTCTACATATCTTCCTATTTTAAAAAATGTTAAGTTTATTCTGATTCTTCTTCACAATACTGTGGAACATGCTGGGTTACATAACTAAGAAGTGAAATAAAGATAAATCACAGTTTATTTTTGACATCTTCCGGAATTTCAGGCCCACCAGTAACACCTCACTAACCAGAAAGACTAACGAAGATCCCAGCCTGTTATTTCTTGGCACGCAGCGCTGCAGAACCCCCGGGAGAGAGAGCCAACAGCAATGGGGAATTTTCTTCTCAAATTGCAGGGCAAAACATTCAGCGACACCAACCACGACGTGACCAAACCACCCGGCTGCTCTCAGGTTATCACGGCTGGGCTCGTGGCTGCTCCGATGCACAGGGGGGTTTTGCTGCCTCCTGCCCACTAGCTGGGATGATCCCGGTGACCCACTTGTGGCGCGAGCCTCCCACCCGAGCACTAATCCCACTCTAATCCATGCCTCTAAAAAGCAAGGCCGACAGTTTGTACGGCACAAAGGTTACTCTGAAGCCATCACATTTCATGAAGTAGTTCAAAATGGGCTTTCACGTCCTATTTACAAATACAACATCTTCCTGGGGGCTGCTTGCATAATCTTCATCTCTCCCAGACAGCCACTAATTGCAGCATAATATTAAGCATATTTTTTTCTGAAACCAGTACCCCATTTTCTATGAGCTAGTAAACTCCCCATGCTTGCACATGCTGCAGTTCGTAAAGTACTTGTTTAAAAATACCTGCATACAGCAAACAACAGAGTTGACTACTGTACATATTCTTGCAATAAGTCCTTCAATATTTTCTGCTCTATCTCTTCTGTGAGTATGAAAAAATATTTTGAATGTGACTAGAGAAACTACTCAAATTTCCAAAAACAAAGCAACCACATAACTAGTGCAACAACAAACCTCCCCCTCCATCCCCATCCTATTGCCTTTATGTGCTAAAACAGCATGGAACAAATCTCAGCAGTGCTAGAAAACCCAAACTTAATATTATCCTCAGCCAATACTAGATAACATTTTTACTTTACCAAAAGCAATAAAAATACTGTTCATCTGTCTCCAAAAAATGCTTTCTGCATAGGAAAACTCCAATAAAGTATAGACTCTTCATAAAAAAATACATAATTACCATTTACATGCGTAAATATATAACTTATAATTTTTATATTATATATTTATAATTATTATTAGAACCAATGGAACATAACTGAGAAAAAAGTCCTCTCCTAAAGACTTTCAACACCATTTCAGAACCATAAAAATGCAATAGAAAATTACACAGCCATTTGACTGATTTAAAGATTCTACAGAAACAAAATCATAATTCATGGTTTGTACAGAATTCTCTTTGCATAATGCAGTAGTGTTATAATTGTCCTGCCTCGTCTCAGGTGAAGGCCTTATTCATAGGTCCTGGAGTCTGAATCCTTGTCCCAAAGCTCATTGCTCATCCAGAGTGAAAATCAAGTCAAGACTAATCTGAGATGCTATATTGTAAACTTCTGTGAAAGAGGACAGTCCATGGCAAAGAGAAAACAAAATCTAGACCTCCCTCACCTGACAAGAGGTGGATTGCAAAGAATCTGGGCTATTGAAAGAAAAGCAGAAGCGATCACTGTTATTCTGCTATTCAATATGCATGCTGCTCAGCTGTACTGTCCATAACACAGACTGTATATTTTTAAACTAACGTGGAAATTGCAACCTTGAAAGGTGAAAAATGTCTTAACAATGAGTACAGAATATTTTATTACAACCCTATATATAGATACATATAAAAATTTGTTCTCATCTGTGTGAAATACTTCTGCAGGAAAATAATTAAAGATCTGTGATGAGAAAATTGTATATTCTATTATGTAATGTTCCTTTATCTACAAGTTAGCTATGGACTTTGTTTCCTCATAAACAACCACCTGTGAGCAGTTAAGTTGAATATGAATACAAAAAAAAGTCTTGAAGCTGGGCATCAACTCCCAAGTAGAGAGAGATTCTCTGATTTAATCCAGCAAGTATTTCTTTGGTGGGTGAATGGTGGCTTGAAAAGATACACTGCACTTTAACAGGAGGCAGCATTTCTTTCTGCAAGGTTATGAAGTCCTACAAGACCAGCTGGATTTTGTTAACGTTTCAGATCACCGAAAAGTGACACCAGTTCAAGTAAGTGACTCCCCCTCGCTTAAAAACCCACTGAAGTAGCTCATCTCCTTTAATGAGACTATGATTTATTATTTAATTGTCTAAGAAAAGAGCTGAGCACAGTGATTTGCTTTTACTGTGTAGAGGTGATTATTCATTATTAGGGAAAATGTTCTCTGTTATTAACCTGGAGGCTGCTGCTATCTTATATGTAATCCAGCTTGCTCACTGAATGATTTTTAGCAGTATCTTATTTCAAATGCAAATTTTCTCTATATATTGCATTAAAGTTATCAAAATAAAATTTAATATCTCTTAATTTAAACACAGAAAAAGATATTTTGACTTAAGTGGCTATTTGCAGATACCATAAATCAGAGACCTACTTAATACTGATTATGTGTTTAATGCAGACTGAGGGATCAAACCGCTCAGTCTCACCTGTGAAGGGAAAACAGCCACTTGGCAGCACCGTTGGGTAAAATTCTTTGAAGTGATCACTGGAGATGAAAAAGAAGGGGCACTTTTCCCCCCACGCTAACTGAGTATATTTTTAGCAAAACAGTATCAGCACAGATTTTCCGAGATCCTGAGAATGCACAAAATGTCACTGAAGATGATGGCAGAGAACATACTCAGCAATTCTGAAAAAAAAATCAGGTTTTTGGGAGGCTTTTCTAACATCAGATTATTTTAGGCTTCTTAGCAGATGTTGCCTTGCTGCTGTCGAGCGAACTTGACAGAAGCGACTCCTGATTTCTGAAGCACCTGGTTGATTCTCAAGCCCGTTTTATATTTAATCAAAGAGGTGGACATAAAGGCCTGAATATTTTAACACTGTGACACCCGGGAGCCGGCAAGGCTGGTGGTAAGGATGCTTCAGTCAGTAGATGGCATCAG
>NW_010589774.1:17687-67367 GCF_000705375.1 Tinamus guttatus
GGGTCAGCTACAGCCCGTGGCTGTTGATATGCTCCCAGCAGGCTGAGGAGGGAAAAAAAAAGGAAGGGAAAAAAAAAAGAAAGGGGGGAAAAGAAAAAGAACAGCAGCAAGATTTTGTTTTCTTTTGTTAATTACTCTTTGCCATATTTGAGTTGTTCCTCCGGTCGAGGTAATTATGTGAGTGCGGAAGGAGCCGAGCGCAGGTGGCAGCTCCGGAGGGCGACGCAGCGGCCTGGCCCGGCAGGCCGGTGCCGGCACCCGTGGGCACGCGCGGGTCCCGCCGCATGCCAGGGCCTTGGCAGGCACGAAGGGCACGGGAAGGAGCTGCTGGCACTACAGCTCCAGTTCCACCAGCTCCTACCCAGACAGGAGCTTTCCAGAGGGATGCCTTCCGTTCATCCCTGTGCTAAAATTGAGGTCAGTGAAAGTACACCCGCATACACATACATGAGGCAAAAATCTCCATTCTGTATTATTTAAATATCCAATGGGAATGTTCAGATATTCCTCTGAAGTGCTTCCAACCCAAAGCCTGCAGTTAAGCACTGTGAAAGTGTATTTGTACGTGCCTGAGACCTGCAGCCTCAAATTGCCTGGTGCCGAGCAGGAAGCAAGCCCCTCCTCACGGAAATCAAACAAAAAAAAATATCAAGTATAATTTTCCCCTTTTCATACTGAGATGGATTCAAGCAAGTCCTTTCTTGCAAAGTTTGAAATAACTCTGCTCCCGCTCACGCGGCCAGTGCTCAGAGCCTGCACTGGGGGTGGACGAGGAGCCACCAGCCACAGCAGAGGTTGTCCCATGGCCACCAAGCCCCTGCTGAAGCCACCCGGTGCTTGGCAAGTCTCTGTTGCTTCCTCATCCCCTTACGACTACACATACACTCCTGACCATGGTTTTGAACCCGCAGGTCTTAACTATCCAAAAGACTTGATGTTCTGAGGAGTGAGGCTGGGGTTTTGGCAGGACCTCGGCAGAGGAGCGGAGGCAGGTGGCAACTGGCCTTCACTGTTGGCACTGCAAACTTACAAGGCTCCCTTGATTTTTCTCCCTTGTATTTGCAAGGCAACAACTCACAATCTCACAATAGGAACTTCTCATTTGCAGCTAATGTCTCTCTTTAAAATTTGGTATATTTATTCTGGCTGCATATCTGAACTAGAGCAAGTTTTGCACTTTGCTTTTCTCTAAAGAATGTATATTTGTGATCCCAACTGAATATGCATATTATATGTTTTCCCTTTTATTTGAAAAATAATTTTATGTGAAAAGTGCACTCCACTGTTTCCCCTGATTTGTCACCTCCACGTAAGGACAGATATGACAGGTGAATCCTGATCCTGCAAAACGATTATTTGCTCAGACAAATCACAAAGCGACTGTTCTAGTACCTTCTGCCTTGCTACAGGATTCATCCAAAGCTGCCCTCATTATTTTGCACTGTGATGCACACCCCTAAAAAGCCAGCTAGAGTTTTTCATACTGGCGAGGCACATAAATGCAACAAATCATTTGTAAACAAGCAGCAAAACCTCCCTTTTCTTAAGATTCTGAATTTGCTCGATTACCCTCAACCACATGTGTGTCTTGAGTTCCCTTAGGCTAACTATTCTGAGTATCTCTTACTAGAGGGGGAATGCGAAAATAGGATGCCTGGCAGCAGGGAACTATTCTCTCTGTTTTGTATGGGCAACTGGAGCACAGAAAATTAGGGACTTACTTCAGCAATGTCACATAGAGTATTTTGGAAAAACTGATTCCCAGCTTACCCCTGCCAGTATCTTTACACCCAAATATTGTACCACCATAGCTCTGTAAGTGCCAATATAAAACAAGAATGTTATCCTGAAAGGCAAAGCAGGAGCATAAAAACAAATAAGCAAAATCAGCAGCACAGCAAAACTGAGACAAATTTTAAAATGCTCTCGGATGCAGTTTCCTTGCAAGCACATTTTATCTCCTTCAAATTTCAGCATCTCTGATGTCTCAGTTTTCTGTAACATGTACCAGGGCAGCAAAATGTCTTCAGACCTTGGAGGTAAATGGGTTTAATGTTTAAGTGAGACGTGAATATATATAGCTAACACTCAAGGGTGTGATACTGTTTTTTCCATAGTCAGTCCTCTAGATAGTAATGTGAAGCGCAGCAATATGAGGATAATAGTCCTTACATGTACAGAAATACCGGATACCATTTCATCAAGGGTAAAAGATTTTGCATCCAGCCATTAAAATGTCTAGCACTGGAAACATGAAGCTTCTTGCAAGTCCAAATATGACATTAAATAAGAGAGTTCACAATACACAGAACTTATTTCCCACAAGGAACTCTCAGTTCAAAACTATGAGAAACTGTTACCTAAATAAAAGCCAAATATACAAGCTGCAAATTATGCCAGAATAATTATTTATTCTATCAAAAAAAAAAAAAAAAAAAAAAGATTTTGGCCTCAGCTTTGAACTTCTCTGTTTTTTTTAAACCAACAAAGGAAAACAATGGCAATTTCAGTCCCAAAACACTGACTTGGCAGAAGGCCTGAGCTGCTGTTCTTAAACTCGATGACACTAAAAGCTTAATAAAATGACTTTGTCTGAGAAGTCACAACACATAAAGGACTAGTGAAGAGATCCAGTTTTGAAGGGAAATGAAGAGTTTAGAAAGACTTGAAACAGCAACCGTTCTAGCAATATTTTTGAGGGTTTTGAACTTGCATTTCAAATTTTAGAAAGAAAATTGGAAGGATTGGAATTCCACGGCAGGCTCAGGAAGCTGAGCTACTTCAGCACCAAGCTACTTCAGATAGCAGTGCCTGCCTAGGTAAAGACAGATAATCACCCGTTTATACCTCAGTTCTTGAACGCAGGGATGACAACGAAGGCTCCACATACATCAGAACAGGAGAAAAGATGATTTGATAAAACAAGTGGCTTGAATCTTTTCTAAACAGAGAAAGCCCCCTAGCATCCCTTCATATATGAAATGCCAGCCACTATAACAGACAAAGGTTTTTTTTTTTAATCAGCAGTAATTTCCAAATTTGCAATTTTCAATGAATTAAACATCTGCTGAAAATTTAGTGCTATGTCTGAGAATAGCACCCTGAACACTTCATGTGTTGTGCATACTAACACTGCTGTGCTGCTGTATACGACTTCGAAGATCTGGCTTTATGAACCTAACGCTGGGGAAACTCTCCAGTTGATATAACGTGGTAAGTTTGTGAAGCAAACTAAAATTACCAGATGAAGGCAAGCATTTTAAATAGCAGCCAGTCCTCCCCATCTAAAAAAGCAGAGCAAGGATCCATTATCTCCATAAAATTATTATTATTTTTTTTGTTTTTCTTGTCCTTAATCCAGCAACATCTCCCCAGCAAAGACTGGCCCAAGTAATTCAGTCCAATATAGTCTTTTATACCAGCAGGATTTCAACCCTTTTTCAAAAGTATTTGCCCTGACAGAAGAAAATTTGGCTTGAACTGTACAGATTGACACCACAACGATTGACTCATATGTGGCATTTTCAAAGCTGCACAATGTGATTCATCCTGAGTTTGTAGTATTGAGCAATCTTCAACAATGAATAATAGGGAAGATGCCCTGCTCAATGTAAATATCTACATAAATGAATTACAGGACTACCCCTTATACCAAAGTCTGGCCTCATATATTAAAATAACATGACATTATTCTAAAACGTAATTTTTTTAGAAGAGGCAATATTTTTTCCACAAACAATAATGCAGTTTTTGCCTTGATCACTTAACTGAATGCTGTACCACTCACCTATTTCAAAAATATTGAAATAATACTATCAGACCAAAGAGCACTCCGTACTTAGAAAGAGTAAGTCTGAACTCTCAGGGATTTTCTGTTGGCATCTTTTTGCTAATGAACTTATGTGTCATATGTACCACCATAACTGAAATCACAAAAAGAATTAATCAGTCTTTGAAATGGTAGTCTTGGACTTTAGATTAAGCCATATCACTGAAATGATGTGATCTTTGGTAGGTCACTAAATGATGTTTCAGAGGATGCTGAATATCTCGGTGCAACACTATTTGAAAATACATGTTCACTGATGGGAGCTGCTAAAATGACAGACCATCAAGATGCTGCTTAATCACAAAAACAAACACAAGTTTATGTAGGGTTTATAAGAACTGGCATCAAGGAATATTAAGGAACACAGAAAACTCTGCACAGGGATTCAAACACTACATGGAATATCTGTTCTCTATCATCTGAGGTCTTTTGAAACTTATTTTCCACACTGTGCTGGCACCTCTGGGGTCCTTGTCCAACCCTCTTCTATTAAGACAGTCTTGACAATTAGTTGATCTTGCCTGTGCAATGGATTTTCCCTCTTCTTCCACCATTTTAATAACCCACCTCTGGAACTGCTCTAGTATGAATTTATTTGCTATTGATGGTTGATGGTGAGAGCTGTACACAATATTGCAACTAGAATTCTACCCATGTCTTATTAAAGTAACACATCTCAAATTTTCCTCAATACGTTGCCTGATCATTCCTAGGAATCTTTCAGTTTTTCACGTAGATGTCTTTAGTCACCTGATCTTTTATTCTTTCTTTGTCATTTTCACGGGATGAGATCCCAGACATGGAAGGTTTTTTTTTTTGGGGGGGTCATTGATTATCCTTCCTTTTGTAGTTATAAATGCCACCCATTCCTAATGATCCTCTCCTTAATCACATCTCTCTTCCTGAATGATATCTCAGTCCTCCCACAAGCTGCCAACACTTTTAAAATCAGCATCATCAGCAAATATCTTTCTCTTCTTCACTTTCTAGAGCAAGTTGTTAAATGAATAATATTGATCCAAGACTTTAAATTCCTTTAAGAACTGTACTAATAACCTCCTTCTCCTCTAATAACTTTCAACAAAGCTATAATGTTTTCCCATTCTGCCAGTTCGTTCACTTTACAGCTTTTGAATAGTTACAGTATAAAATCTTTATTTTTAATGTATCATATTAAATGCAATAAAATCCATACAGGTAAACTCTACTGAACCTTCTTTGTTAAGAAAAGAGAGTTATTTCAACAAAGAACATCATCAGTTTAGTCTGTCATGCTCTATCTTTGGTAGTTACACATGTGCTTCCATTACATCCATGTCCTTAATTATTGTTTCCACTAAAACATCATTTAAATCCTTGCAGTTGCTGAAGTGGGAATTTCTTGCCATTGCTCAGATCATCTTTCTATAGGAAAGCAAGAAAAAAATATGTAGAATAAAATGTATTTCCCAGACACACTTTAAACTATGGATTTTTAAAGCATCGTTTTCTAAATCTAGGACGTCTCTAAATTATTTACAGTTTTCAAAAAATCACAGGCAATATGAAATGAAAATAGGCATGATAAATTAAAAAGAAAACAAAAAATTCCAAAATATGTTACCACTTCTGAAAAATCACGTGAATTACCCATGCTCATTACTCAAACACATTATTTTAAATTAAAGATACATTTTTATCAGTTTATTTTGCTTAACATGATTTTTAATGTAATAAAGCATACCCCAAAATACCAAATATCTAATCTTCAGGCTCGCTGCTTTGGGGTATTAATATTTCTTGTCTAGTACAAACCTTCTGTCAGGAAGAAAGTAGATGCTATCCTCAAACACACGATCTCTAGACTATAGTGTTTCATGCCCCAGATGAACTGATTCACCAGCTTGGCATTTCATGATGTTTACTAAGGAGAAGTGGTTATGGAACATAAGCCTAACCTGACACCTGAAAAATAGTTCTGCCAAAGAACAGGGACATAAGCAAAGGACGTACTATTTAGAGCTGCTGCACACATGTAACTAACTTCTTCACATTAATGGCAGCTTGGGTTCCCACCACCACTGCAAAGCAGACGCCTTATTCAGGCAGCTTCCAGATCTTGCAGGTTTGTGTATTTGCCTTTAGAAACTCAGGCTAGACAGATTTATTTAAGTAGCACTTGTTGTGTATAGAGAACACGAGGCAAAAATCTTTATTCAGGCAGACTTTCCATCAACTAAACAGCTATGTGTTATCTGCAAAATATTCTAGATGTGGTTTGAGCTGAAAATTGTATAAACATGTAAATGATATGAACAGACATATTTGGCTGCTGGTTTTAACAAAACCATTTCCACTGAAAGGACTTCATACAAATCAGTGATATTGTTTTTTAGTGACATATCAATATTATTTTACACTCCTGTAGAAAGATTTGAAAGATTTGACTTAGGAATCATGTGAAATGGTGCTAATACAATATTAAAATCTGCCTGTGGCTTAGATTTCAGTAAATCTTTATGTGAGAGGAATGAGAAACTTACAGTTATCTCTGTAGTTCAAGTAACAGTTTATGGGTTATTTAACTGGAAAGTGTAATAGATTTACATGCTCTGTTTGTAGTGAGAAACTGCAAAATAGAATAATCTTGGTCTTCCCTGTCATAGACACTGTAACAAGCTCATTCATGCCTTTGAAGACAAGGCCCCCACAATATCTGAAATGAAATTCCAGAATCTTTGTTTAGGGTCAGTGTGAAGGACTTGGATGCAGCATCTCATGCTTCAATAGCACAAATAGAGCTGTTGGAAAAAAAAAAAAAAAGGAGAGTGGTATATGGTGAGGAAGGTACATGAGGAAAGGTGAAAACGTGGAAAAGGAAGGTTATTTACTGCTTACTTCTGAAACTGCCTTTCATAATAAACTTGAACATCTTTTCATTATAAAAATTGTTTTACAAATTACTATCAGCGCTATTAGCACTTGGATGTCCAGCTCAACAACATTTCTTCTGTAATATCATAATTTATATGCACAAAATAATGTGCCTGATTTAATATGCTTATCACTCCATGTACTAATTAATGAATACATATTTTCCATCAGCGGTTGGCCTTAAGAACAATAATTTTGAAAAAATATGAACCATGCGTCAAAGTAGTCACTAAACCATCATGTGACGTGGGCTAACTTTTCTGTTTTGCAATGTGCTAATGTGCCAGTGTGCTTAGGATAGAAGCTAGCCTAGTTTAGGGTGAGCAATTTCAATTACAGTGGATTACACAGGGAAACGGAATTTTAATTGCTAGGTATATTGGCCACCTTGAACGAAGCCCAGCAGATATATACAGCTTGAGAAACCTTTCCCACCAAGATGAGTGGAGGAAGCTTCCTTCAGCTGTGTTTAAAATGATCTAATATGCGAAGGACTTAAATTGCCATCTTTGTCCGCCAGCAGGTTACTGTATGCAAGGACAGATTGGAAGAGTTAGAACTCCCAGTTAAATTGACCAATTTTGTGCAAACTCTTCATGCAATTTCATCTGTTTTTCTTCAGCAGAACCTAAAGAGTTGAAGCGAGCAGTTTTACTCCTGAGTGAAGACAGTGCTTCCTCATGGTTATACCAATAATATCTTTGTAAATTTATCTTGGGGAATGATTTCTTTAGACCTTGTTCTGCTAGGAAATCCCACCAGGAGCAGTATTTATTTTCATTGTTGGTCCTAGAGGCATACAGGTTAAATACTGCACTTCTAAGATAAGCTGTACTTCTTCTCCCCTAAGCAGTGGTTAAGAATTGCTGTTTAAAATTTTGTCTAGCTGTCTTCGATGCTTTTTCACGAAGCATTTCATTTTACTTAGAAATATCATTTCAACTTCTACGGACTCCGTAAAATACTATGAACTTTTGCAATATAATTCATGCACACAACACTAGCATTATCAGTGATCAGTACTTTGTGTTGGTTCTTTTTCATATAACTAATAATCTTTAGACAGATTAGTGCTTTAGCTAGAACTCCTAGGGTACGGAAGACCTGCAGAATAGGATTTGTCTCATTTGCCTTTAGATACCAAGTTAGAGCCAACATCTGACTAGAGAGAATAGAGAATGGAGAGAAAGGGACACCTGCAGAGGAAAGTGCATAGAATTTCATCTGATTTTTATATGTTTTCATGTGACACCTAAGGTTTAAACATCTGAGATTAAGTGAGATGAATTCTACTAGGTTGGTGCTTGGGGAGTTTATGAGGCGCCATACATAGCACTTGGTTTGTTTTCGAGAAGACAGCAGAAAGGAAAATAATGATTACCCCAAATAATAGGGTGAATTTTATGAACATATAAGTGAGGAAAAGGAAGAGTACTGCAATGGTAAATATCATTCTGTGAGAAACCTAAAGGTATTTTACATATATGTGATCAGAAAAAGTAAATTTCACTTTGGCTTAAGCTGTATCACTTTAGTAAAAAGATAATATACAGCTTTACTAACAACTATAAAGAAGAATAAAGAGAAAAAGGATATGAGAAAAAATACAAAGCAGTTCAGTACCATTTTATATATTACTGCTCTTAGACTATGAACAGTAAACACGAACAGAAAGAAACTATGAGCAGAAAGAAGATTTTAAAATGTATTTTATTTGGTTAGAGAGAGAATGAAAAAGAAGCCTTTTCCAAGCAGTTGGCCTTTCCAAATATTCACTGTGATTGAATCTATGTGGAAAAGGTGGGTTGCTATTTACAAGTTTCATTTATATGAAAATGACCACCTGCTATGGTAATGAAAAAGTCAGTATGTTAAGACTTTAGAAATATCTTTTTATGAGCTTTTCTTTCACCAGCCTTAGAAATATTGCTGAATAGTAATAGAAGCTATTTCCCATATTTTCTGCTTGAAGTTTGAAGAGAGGGTAAGAACCCTTAACATAACACAATGCTTTAGGTAGAATGGAAAAAAAAGATTTGCCCCTAGTCTCCAACATCTTCAGTACCTCCCCAGCACAAACCGGAAAAACACTACATGCTTTCAGCTATCACTAAAGCAATTCCACATTTTGTATTCGAAACTTGTCATGCTTTTCTACAGCCCCAGATATGAGAAACTGAGAAACGGTTAAGAAATCTCCACCATTCCCTATTGCACGTAATCCTACACAAGTATATGAAATCCTTGGCTGAATAGTATTGCCTTAGTTATCTGTGAATCCTTTTTCCCTTTTCCCACTTATCTATTATTTGCTATGAGAAGAAATATGTGTTAATATCTATTATAGTTAATACAGTTTTGTTCTAGAAGAGATCCTGTTCTCACATACCGGCACATCTGTACTTACGGTACTATTATAATGGTTCAGTAGAAAGGATATAACAAGTCCTCTCTTGATCTGAAGGAAAGTATTTTATTTGCCCCTAACCTTTGGAATTCATTCTCTTCACTTGTCTCCATTTTACAAAAGACCTGACTTGCCAACTACCTGGATATATTACACAAAACTCCTATGTGTGTTACAACATGTGGCATCTAGAGGCTTGAGGGCTTTCCCTTTTTTTCATGTGGAAAAGGGTTTTGATGCTTTGGAAATCAAACATTATGCAGAGATTTGTGGAGTTTATAAACTAGAATAAATAAATAAAATAGGTATTTTTATCACAGCATTTCACAAAGACCTAACATGGACACAGACCTAACACAGCTATTCTTTCACTGGACATCTTACTACATTAGTCGTTTCCCATGTGGAGATGACCATGGCAGCAACACTCTTTAACAGAGAAATGTCCAAAGAGAAATCAACCCCTTTTTGGAGATTTAGGGTTGAAGAAATTTATAGCAGCAAAACTGAATGGCTAGTGTATATTTTACACTTTAGAACTGAATCTCAAGTTAGTTGTAAAACAAAAATAAAAACAACAACAAAGAAGGAAATACTTAAAAAGCCAACTATCCCACAGACAGGGCGCTAAGGCCCATGCCCTCCCAGTCCTCAGGGCTCAGCCACATACAAGATATGTGGTGCAGTTCTTAAACAATAAACCCATTACAAACCTGGTGCTACCCTTATTAAGACCATTTAAGCTTCTTAACAGTTCAGTGGCTCAGTAAAAAAAACGTGTATAATTTAAGCAGTATATAAAAGCTTGGCTTTTATCTTCCCAGTGAGAACTTGGGAATTAAAAATATCCCTTTGGCCCTGTTTTCATTTCATGCAGCTTTTCTGTGCTCTGAAGAGATATATTCACTATATATACTCACATATGTTCTCACTCTTTGGAGCATCTGAGCAATTGACTTCTCAGCCACAACTGGGCAGATTTTTCTTCCCCAGAAGAATGACCTCTGTAAATTAGAATTTCCTCCTGATACAGCTGTTATTAGAGCTGATTCCTCTTCTAAGCTCATCCCACTGAACTGCCATCAACCACCAACGCAAGAAAACTAGTTCAAAGCCCCAGACACACTTGCTGTGGCTGAACTTTTGGAAATGTGAAGTCTTCACAAGGGTCTGTCTTATTTCTAGCATCCTGCCACTTGTACAACCTGTTCTCTAACCATGATTCCCACTGACTTCAATTAACTTTTTGTCAGGCTTTAGCTACTTCCTCTTATCCTCACCCTCCTACTCACCTCACCAGTATATGTATCTCATCCTTCTGTTTTATTTTCCTGCTTCCAATTATCTGTGCTTTCTCTCTCATTGACTTTTCTCTGTTTCACTGTTCAGACTTCACTTTTTCTTTCCCTCTTCTTTCTTGCAAACTTTTCTCCTATTACCTTTCTTAAATGCTTACTACTCACACGCCAATCACGACCTCCTCTCATCCCATCTGTTACTTATTGACAATCTGTAGAATCAACCCTGGTGAGATCACATCTGGAGCGCTGCCTCTAGATCTGGGCTCCACAGTACAATAAAGATATGGACATACTGGAGCAAGTCCAGCAAAGGGCCACAAAGATTATTAAGAGCCCGGAGCAACTCTCAGATGGGGGGCTGAGGGAACTAGGACTGTTCAGCCTGGAGCATAGAAAACTCTGGGGGATCTTGGCAATGGGTTTAAGTACATGACGGGGGAAGACTGAGGAGGAAGATGTCAGGGTTCTCTCACTGGTGCCCATTTCTCAGTGGGCAATAATGGGCACAAACTAAATTCCATTTAACTATCAGAAGGCTTTTGCCTGTGATGCTGGTTGAACATCGAAACAGCTTGGCCAGTGAGGCTGTCTCCTCCACCCTTGGAGATCCTTGAGCATCCCTGGAGATGCTCAAAACCCAGCTGGGCCTAGCCCTGGGCCACCTGCTTAGCTGATCCTGCTTTAAGCTGGGGGAGGTTGGACTAGACCCAGATGAGGTCTCCACATGTCCCTTTCAAACCCAACTATTCGGCAATTCTGCAAAAACCAGGCACTGCAAACTGAAAGTGGCAAGAAGGCAGTAATTAAAACAATGATGCATTCTTCCAACCTTCCCATCCCTTAAGCTAATCACTATTATCTGTTATGTCTTTTGTTACTCTTTTGTCTAATTTTAGATTACAAACACTTCAGGGCATGGATGACATTTTTATTTGCCTGCGATGTGAACAGCAGATATATATAAACTATATAAATGATTAATAATAATAATAATAGCAGTAGCACAAGGGCAAGCCAGAGCTCCATCTTCATCTCCCACTTAGTAATCCAATAGGAAGATAAAAAGTAAAACAAATAGTCTACAAATCAGAACACATTTTTTACTACTTTTACATTTGTTTTCCCTATAAACTGTATTTGAATTTACTGAATACACTATATTCCACCCTAATAATGCTACAAAAATTCAAAAAAAGAGATCCCAAATTTCACAAATTCCAGGAAAACTTGACTTTTTCTGCAGAATAAAAAGGTTCTCTAATTCGAAAGGTCAGACAGAAAATGTTAATGAAAACAGAACCCAGTCAAGTCAAATAAAAAAAAAAAGAGAAAATAAACAGAGATTTTGCTTCAGGCAGCTTGAATCTGATTTAAGCAGCACTTCTGGAAGAATCCAGCTGTTGTTTACTGAAATGTAAAATACTGTGCTTATTCTTTTATGTGACAGCATTCCTCATCCTTCAAATCAGGATGTAACACACTTCTTGCTATTGACAATAATCTAAGAGAACATTTATGTACAGTAACTAATCTAACCAATTACCTGAAAGATAATTGCTCAGATTTTACAGAACAGGACAGCTAACCCAAAGTATTTTGATTTTAATTACTAGTATTTAATAAAGAACGCAGCCAAATACATCCATACATTAATGTTTTACAACAGAATTACAGATATTTTAATAGTGATGGAACGAGTCTATGATCATCTTTGCTTTATAGCCTCAGAGCTTAATTTAATTTTAGCTAATGCCGAGCTGGGCTACACTTTGGCAATTACGGTATATTATTCATGTTAACAATTTACTCCTTTTCTCTGAACATATACTGAAATTATACATTTATTGCATATTTCAAAGGATATCATAATTCCCTTAAGACAGAAGGATAACCCAGAAGGTTCAAGACTATGCATTAGTGAGAAGAAAAGGACAGAGTCTTCCTTGTAAGGAACTTGGGCAAATTTGGACAGGGACGATCAGCCCACACAAAAGGAGCCTTCAAAATCATACGCTGCAAAAGACATCTGCACTTCTACCTGACAAACAGCTCTGAGAACAACCTGTAGATGTGCCCCATCTGTAGGTCCAATTATTAACAGAAGATGAATGAGATACTAGTGCTACCACATAAAATATCGTTTCTATTCTATGTATCTAAGCTAAGCTATATTCTACACAATTGCATGTATGATATACATTCGATATTACAGCACTAAACATTCAGTGCAATTTTATGCTGCTTATAAAAGCTAAAAAGGTCAGCAGAGAGAGATATGCTCCTACAATCTGTGCTTAAACATTCATTTCAGTCTCATGGTCTCCAAGCTTTCACAAGTGCTTTAAGAGGAGATTGGAAAGAATTTGCTGCCCACTCATGATGATGTCTCATAAAAGGTTCTTCAAAAACGGATCAAAGGCTGTAATTTCCATGCCATTTCTGTCCAATTTCCTTTTCTCTTAATGTTTTCATTTTTGAAATGGCTATGATTGCAATCCAATTTTGCCCACACAGCACTGCAGGTCTAAATGAACCATTTATCACAAACTTTTTGTCTTTTGCCTGCTTGTGATTTTATTTGCTTTGCAATTTTTTTTTGGTACTACTTATACTGCATTGCAATTACCTTCATAATTATACCTGCAGTGATTTACATTATTCTGTTCCCAGGAGCATTATGAAGATTCTGATCGAGCCCAACTGGACTTTAATATTGATGTTAATTTTTCCTCCTCCTCCTCCTCTATCAACAAAAACATTTTCATATGGACTTTTCCACAGCAAAAACTTTTCCTTTTTTGTCTTTCCCATAGCATACATTGAGTGCCAATACTGACCATTAAAAGATTGTTTCAGTAGAATTTACAACTTGTCAGCCTTATCATTTACTAAAAGTGAGAAAAATAAACTATTTTAGTGATCAGCTGATAAGTGATTCATTCGTGATTAGCTGGTAAGTTAGAAAAAAAAAGATAATAAAGTAGCAAATATAGCAATATTCACAATTTCCTGTAGACTGACAATACATGGCTAAAATAGCCCAGATTTTTGTTGCCACTGCTCAAATCACTGAGTCCAGTAGCTCACAATATTACACCTGCAGACGGACTTTTGAGAAAGTTAAAAAAATCGTAGCTGGAAGTCTCTTATTTGAATGCAAAGGACTAAATCTCAGTATTGTATACAAAGACTAAACTAATAAAATCTGCGTTTACTAGTGATACTGTACACTGGAAGCAAAAATTCTCTGGAAACTTTTATGGTCAGATCCTTGACACATGTCAAAACTTGACTGTGGTGAGAAGGTGGAAATCTCTGGAATCCAAGCTATGCTTCTACACATATGCAGCTGTCTTAAAAATAATTTAAAATCAAAGTGATAGACAAGCTACAGGATGTGACCAAATGAAAGTAGAAAATGTTTGGAAGTGAATGGGGAAGAATAAACACAAGATAAAAGTAAATCTACCATTATTAATTTTAATATAGGCTGTCTTACATAAGAAAAGCAGACTATTTATTACCCTTCGCCTACTTCCTGCTGTTTGATAACAGAATGAACAAAACAGTGATGGAAATTAATGGAAATGTGTTCAAAATACTTTGATTTGGAGGTAGGGGGTAGGAGAGAGCAGTCATACATGAAATTCAGTGAAACACTTTTGTGAGTTATTCAGAAACTATGAAAATGCAATAATTAGGCAAATAAATTTTCATACGAGGGAATTATTCTGTAATACAAAAAGAATTTCTGTAATAAAGAAAGAAGTAAAAAAGCTGTTTTCACTGAGTCTCAATGCTTATAAAAACAATTTGACTTCAATGAAAGTAGCTACTTAAAGGAGATAAAACCCTCTTTCTTTACTTAATTTAGCTAAGTGAGATTATGAGGGAGTAGAGAGATGCTGTTTCTAGAGTCTTCTTTTACATTTTTCATCCAAAAACATGCAAGCCGCATTTTATTCTCAGAAATAGTGATAAAAATATAAAATACAAAAATGACTGATTTCAATAGAGCTAACCCTTACACTTACATAACTCAGAGCAATGTTTATCCCTGTATATCTAATATTATCCAATGGAGTGTCAGAACTTCATCTGTATATGAATGGCTTTCTGTAATGTTGCATTCTTTTTAAGCACTATTTAAAACCAGTAATTAATGCATAACGCTTGCTAGCACAAGATCTGAAAAGGTCTCATTTCAAACTATAAAAGAAAAATCCAAAGTAAATAACGATTGATTCAAGAGGATACTTTGGACTTCTTTTGGTGTCATTCACACCAGCATCTGTTCTACAGAAATAGTCAAAATCACCTATTAGAAATGTGGTTTTTTGGTCCTCAAATATTATGACCTATATTTAGAAAGGCTTTTAAGAATCATTAAAATCTACTCGATGTAGACTTAAAAATGCCTTGGAATCCGGGCCTGAACGTGTGTTTTTTCATCATGTGCAGCTTAGTCTTCTCATCATTCTTGTTCTCATTTTTCCTGTGGAAAAAGATAAACTTGAGCAATATTCAATCCTCTTGATTTTCAAGGGGAAAAAAAAAAAGCCCGAATGGTGGTTACAGCACTATTGCAAGTTTTAGCAGTGAATAACTCTGCTTTGTTTCCCTCCAAGGCCACCAAGCACAATGGCACTACAGTGGCTGAAACGCTTTCTGCAGTAAGAAACGTAAAAGCTAAGATCAGTAAACAGTTACTATTTTATAGCAAAGTAATAAGAAAAAATAACAGCTAAATAAAATATCATTATTTGTTTGCAGGTTTAATTTAAAATCCAGCTCCTTTTTGCTCCCCAGAAGCGCTTCCAGTTTTCAAACTGGAAGAAACACTGAGAACATAGCGTACAACATAGTAATACATAACGGAAGATGATCATTCATCTACACATACGGAAAGTCGTACATGTAACGACTACTGTTCCTTACGGTGGAAATAAAAAGCTCCTGGCAACATTATTTACTCCAAAATTCACTCAACAAAGCTTATTAAAGATGCCGTTTACAGAAAGAGTCATAGGGAAATGTTGCCTATATGCGTGCATACACCCAAATGTATTTTAAATGACTTACACAGCAATAAAAGATCTCATCAATTTTAAAGCAAGCCTACACAAAAGCTCTACAACTGATTTTTTTCTCTATGTCCTAATTGTTACATCCATTGCCATCAGCTGGGTTTACCTGAGGTATAAAATGGCACTTGCTGATATGGACCATGGTGTTCCCTGCAACTCTGCAAGATGTCATCTTTTATTACGCAGTTCAAAGAAACATTTTATCCTTCTATCTATGCCTGACATGACTACCATCATTAAATACATTAAAATATGTTACGCTGATTGCACATGCAGACCTTCTCAAGTTTAAATCATGTGACATATACAGAAGAAAATATGCACTCAAACAACAGTTTTTGGATATTTCAATGGAATTGTACTTCTCACAATAAGGTCTTGATTAGAAGTGCAATGAGAATAAAATTTAAGTCCCACAATTGGATTGCATATGAACTGAATGTGCAATACTGGGAGATAGTTACACAGTTACTATTCTACTAGATTTTTCACCCAACTTTCACTAATGTTGCTGTATTTGATCGATTGCAATTTTACCCATTTCTAAGCTCTGTGCCAAAAGGAAACATCTTGTTCTATTCATCTTAGCAAGCAACACAATGTTCCTTGGCAGGTGACATTAATAAAAAGTCGTGTTGCTTGTCTCTCTCAGTTGGTCACATCAAGGTTGATTTTTGATAGCCTTTAGTATGCAGTAAGACTTTTTCAGACATATCCCTATTTAAATCTGAAGCGGATTTCTGAAAATAAATGCAACTCTGGAACAACCCCCAACCTTTGACAGATTATATTGCATGTCTTCCTCAGAACATGCATCCTCCCCTCACTCTCAGTAGAAGCAACAGGAAGGGCTTAGGTTTGCCTTTCTTTTGCTTGATGACAAGTTTAAGTTACCAAAAGTGAAATTAGATTCTCACATGGCTCCAGTATAGGTGCTGTTCAGAGCTCTACCATAATGCTCTGTAAAGTGACCTAACACTGACTTTCCAGGTGACAAACCAATCCACCACTGGTGTTTGCTGCTCATTCAGTGAGGATCCGGGCATTCTGAGGAGCTTTCCTAAGGTTTTACAGTAGGCACAGCAGCACAGCATACTGCTTGAAGCAAATTTTCATTCTTTCTTTAAGCAATGCTGCTCACGTCTCACACAAGGCAGCTACAAGATAGCACATTCAAGGGCATTCCCCAAGAAACAATATGCTAATTCCATATCTCTAGCTAAACTTGAGTCCTGGTGCTCATCCAAATGCACCAACAAAGGAAATGAATCAACGACACAGACTGTTTAACATAATGAACAGTATTGCTGAGGTAATATATCATTATCGTATCATAACATCACATATATTATTCACACATACAGATAAACAAATATGTATATATATGCTTTATTGACAAATAATTAAAATCATGTTAAAGAATACAGAAAAAAAGATTTATTATGGAATTAGTAGAGATTTGATTTTAGCACACTCATTGCTTGTGCACAGCTGCTTTTTAAGTTAGAAAACTTAATTTTACCACTTCAATATCAAAAAATCCTCTAAAATATATGTTGTTCTAAAGGTTTGACTACATTCTTGCAACAAATTCATAACTCCTCAGGATACATGTCTGGATAAACCAACAACTTATTTTGGGCTTTCTGTAGCAGCTATGATCTCTATGTTTCATATAAAGCTCAGCTACCTTTTATATTAATACTTCTTGAACTTATATAACATTGCTGCAGTTGTATGAATATGCAGAAACACAAGGAACAGCACTTCAAAAGTAACAGATTTCATAATGGAAAAAAATACTTAGCAGTTATTTTCTTCAGAAAGCTAAGCATTTCTTTGTACAGGGATAAAAACTCTAAGCAGTATGCATGATATACAGAAATATTTACTAGCAGATTTTGCAAGATAAGGATAGAGAAGCACAGAGGATTGCAAGGATTTCATTTAAAATAAAAAGTGGAAATTTAGCCTGTTCTTTCTCTGATACATCATGATACATTTGCATGCAAAACATTCGCTGTGTGGTCAAACTTAAAAAATGTACTTTGTAACTAGCAATCCCTTTGCTGACACTTGAACAAGGACCGATTATTTTTATCTGGTAGAAACTACAGCTGTGATATTCTTAATCACGGAATCACAGACTCACAGACTCACAGGATGGTTGAGGCTGGACGGGGCCTCTAGAGATCATCTAGTCCAACCCCCCTGCACACGCAGGGTCACCCAGAGCACGTGGCACAGGGTGGCATCCGGGAGCGTTTGGAAGATCTCCAGGGAAGGAGACTCCACAGCCTCTCTGGGCAGCCTGTTCCAGGGCTCTGTCACCCTCACAGGAAAGAAGTTCTTCCTCATATGGAGATGAAACTTCCTGTGTTTTTATAATTTTCCAGATATCCAATTATGAATGCCATGTACTAAAAATTTATTATCAATAAAAGAAAATATGTTATGGTGATTTATTACTGGAGTTAAATATGTTATGGACACTACAGTGATGCCTTCCTTGACCCCTAGTGCTTTAAGGGGGAGGTCCTACAGTTGTAGTTTTGCTGGTTCAAGAAAATGGAAGCTGTGCTTGGAGAAGAAATAGCTGTCATGACACAAGCTGAGACAGCAGGGGGAAAAGGACACGATATTGGATATATCACCTCACGCCGAGGGGTTGGGAGGAACTGACCTAATTCAAAGACTTGCCAGTGCTGAAAAGGGGAGGAGGTCCCATCTTTACATCTCCTTACTGTTTTCCCTATTGTTGTCTGTGTGGCCCAACAAACTATTTTGCACTTTGATGTTCATTAGCTCTTGCTGTGAAATAATCCTACTTATTAGTAAAGGACTGGCCTAGCTATTTTTTTTCTGGTAAGTTATCTTTTTGCTGAATTAGTAAAACATTAAAGTCCCAGAGTTAACGTGATTCGATGAGTGCAAGAAGGGGAAAGTAGATGCTCCTGATTTTGGTGGCAGGGAGCTATGGGACCACAGAGAGAAATAGGGAAGTTCAGCACTGACAGAGCAATATTTAGGCAAACAACATTAATTATCCACTACGGTTAATAATTTCTGCGTTTATAAAATATTTGTCTGGGGAATAATGGAAAGAATTTTCTTTCACTGGGTTTATAATATAGCCTTGTCAAAAAAGAATCTTGTGACTTCCAAGCAATTCGATTCACCTCCTATAAATCTCCCCATCTCGTACATCATGGACAACCACGTAGATTTAACCTGAGCCCCTTCGCCGCAGGCAGGTCTTGGCAATTCCACAGCACTTCCAGGGAAAACAGACCAAGGGTTTGGACCACTCTGCCTGCCTACAAATATGAACTACCAACCTGATGAATTCTCTTCATCTCCCTCTTGTGCAGCCAGGAAGGAGGGTGAAAAGAGACGTGAGGACAGAAGCGGCGTTGAGCATTCCCAGGGCCGTGTTGACATACTGGGGTTGCAGCAAGTGAATATGTCATGACATTTTAACTCGCTGCAGCCGGCCGGTGATGAAGTGCTACAAGGCAAGCGCGGCAAGTGTCTCTGCGTGAGAGCAGCACACAGCAAGTCATGCCGTGGCCGGCTGCAACTCAATTTGAGAGGTAAGCTGCTTGTTTATTCTCACATCTGCGATATTAACGCTACTTTCACACCACTGGTGAAGTTGTATATCAATATACACAGGTCCCAGTCCTGTTTCTTCCACTTAAAGAAACCAGCCATCATCATGAAAGCGAAGGCATATGATAATTATTAGATTCCAGTTTATGGTGTTCAGCCTTTCCATGAAAGCGAAGGCATATGATAATTAAGGAAGCCAGATTCCAGTTTATGGTGTTCAGCCTTTTCTGTTCTTACTTCTCTGTCTTCATTATGTTGCCTTATCCTTCCTGCATTTTACTATTTTCAATTAGAGCCTTCTCTCGAAAACATTCTCACCTTAAATGACACTTGAGTAAGCAGCCACTTACTACAATAATTACTCTTTAAAATCAAGTAATACAGTTAAGTGCCACAACTATGAATACCTCATTTATGTGCATAGGACAGATATCAAAGAAGTCTGGGGCTTTCTTCTGCAAGATGCGGCAGCTTCAGGTAAACAAAAGCAACCTCAGCTTCATGCAGTTAGAGATAAAACCTCTGCTGTGGACAGTCAGGAAACCTGACTATTCATCTTTTTCAGATAAACAACTGGGGAAGACTGCAAATGAGGCAACTTGTCAACATTTCTGTAAAAAAAAAAAAAAAAAAAAAAAGGAAGAGCTACAATTTGAACCTGGACCTCCGCAGGTGTCCACTGAAACAGGGCAATTGAAAGGGCTTCCAAAAAGGACCTTTTTCTTCCATGTCGATACAGATAAGTTTGGTGGTAGCTGAGACTGAGGTTTTGTGCTTATGTTTGCTGCACCTTAAATGGCTCAACCACTACTGCAATTTCAAATCATCACGTAGCCAGTGTGGCAAAGGTTTCACTCCGTTGGATCTACAGCTATCAAGTGACAAAAACAGCTTTTCTACTGTTTTCTTCTGCTGCATTTTATACACCTAAGAGATCTCTTTACATCCTCCTAACCCTTTACTACTGGCTACCCATTCAGAAAAAAAAGAAATTCCTGAGACTTAAGAGATGATGAAAAGAATCAAGCAACTGAATAAACAAATTAAGGCCTTAAAATATATCCTACAAATCCATAGGTTCTATGATATGTTAGCTGAGGCAAGTCATCTGGGATTTATAGTTCTTAAAGCAGACCTGCGGCAGTGATTGGCAATGTTAACATCAACCTCCTACTGCTTCTCTCACAACTAACACCGGCAAATGGAATCAGTATGAGAAATATCAGGAATGCTGTAACTGCTTCACGCCTTTTCTTCATCCGTCTTCTTCACAAGAGAAGCATCAACAACAGCTAACAGACCTGCACAAAGTCCTGCATACTGAGGAAATCGGGACTAAAGTCTGATTACCTCCCATAACTACCTATTTCGAGCCCCTGAGAATCTGTTAACCACTCAGACACTTGGTCAGGTAGGCTGAGTTTTGATTACGCTACAGTGCATTTTGCACGCATATATATCTGCAGATCCAGAAATCAGAGACAGCATTCAAAAATTACTAATAACAATAATGAAAAAAGGGCAGCATATGGATTTTTTTTCTGCAGAGTTATCTTTTTTATCTTCTGTTATTTTCAGACTGTTTTTTCTCTTCCAATGGCCCTTCTTCATTAACTCCTTGCTTCTTAAGCAGAGTGCACAGGCACATATAAAGGTGCCAATGGTCTCAGGTGATCATAGGTAATTTTTGTTATTGTAACTCAGAAGCTGATCAAGTATCAGGTCTGCTGAGTCACCTGAGCAACATAAAACATAAAAAAGACAGAATGCAAGTAGCTAAGTGAGAATTCCCATCACATACCTGGCTCTTGCATCGCTCCCACAGCAGCAGAGCAGACCTCACACCAGTTTGCATGAGTGCCTAAGGATGTCAGGGAAAGGTGGCACAAGTTAATACAGCCCCCAATGTTCCCACCTACCCTCAGCTTCAGCGCAGCCAACATCTGCCCTCAAAACTTGGGAGCTGTCACCCAGTCAGTGAGTCTGAAGACGAAGATCTGAACTGTGGCAGATTTTTAATAAATAATAATAGAAAAGAAAAGTTAATACAAAAATGAATACAACTTGATGATCAAGTTCGCGCACCAGGATTTTCTTGCCTGCAATTAGAAGACTTCTCTAATCTGCAAATTGCATATTAATATTACAAGTTACTCTTTCTTACTTAGGAGTCAGGACAGGGCATGGAAAAATTAATCCAAGTAATTAATTCTGAAACACTCTTGAATATATTCTCACTTCAGTATCTTTACTTCTTTCCAAAGGTTTTCAAGCTCATGCTCACTTTACCAACGGCACAATTCATACAAAATTCTGAGGACAAAAGAAACTTCCTAAAATCACTGACTCATACATTGGAACATGTTTTAGAAGTCACTGCAACATAAATGCATAGGTACAATAAAACATTACATCTTGTATATTTATTTTGGTCCCATGGTACCAAAACAAAACAAGCCATAGCAAAAGAGCCATAGAAAAATAACCACTAGCTTGAAAGAGACATCAGAAGATGCACACATTCTGTATTTTAAGTCGTTACTTTAAAGCAAATGATTAAAAATCCCTCTACTGTGAATAGATAAAATAGTTTGTTCTTGATGTCAGTGTGAGTTCTTTATCTTTGTGTGTGCATATTTTTAGAGATATATACAGATACTTGCCAACACATGCTATAATGGTACTATCGAGAATATCTTTGTAAAGAAAAAACCTTACAATGTTAGGCTAATAAAGAAAAAACATATTATATTATTTCATTTCAATTAAAATACCCCATATGTTTATTCTGAAAAACTAAAATAATGAAATACTAAAAATTTTGTTTGAGGGGAGCAAATTAAGTTCAACTTTGCTCTCTGCAACTCTTCTAACTTTACACTGTGGTCAGTAATTTGCAAATAATTTACTGGAAGTTATGTATATAGTTATGACTGAAAGTGAGACACCCCAATGCCATGCTCTGCACACTCTTGGTAGAAGCTAACGGTCTTGTGAAAGAGCAAAAGGTCTGGAGCTGTGTATGCAATGAACCACTGGAATAAAGCAGGGACGAACCACTCTGTAAGGCCTTCCCAATCCCAGACGTGAGCAGACCTTTCTTCTCGCATTGTCATTTGCATGAGGTTTCTTGCCTTATTCTTTGTTTTGGAAGTAAATGGCCGAAATTAAAACAACGTCTTTATGGTCAATGCAGAAATGGTGTGATCTGTCAGTGCTCTTCTCTGGATCAAGTATTGGTCAGAGGGTATCGCCCTGCAGGCCTGTGTATAACGGCCTCATCTACGAGATGCCAAGAGCTGAGACCCAATTACTGCAAAGCAGAAGCGCCAGCACCACTGAGTCTTTGGCTTTCTTTGCTAACTCACATGCAGGAAGATTATAAAGCTGAAGGGGACTATTGTTATCCTGCAGCCTGACCTCTGGTATTACAAGGGCTTGGGAATTCCCCGAAGAACGTCCTATTCGTAGCCCAGAATATCTCTTAGAAAACTACTTTGATTTATAAACTCACAGGCATGAAGAATTCACCAGCACTATTTTCAGAAGTGTCACAACAGTTATTTATTGTATGAATTAATCTGCTTGCCTTCCAATCTGTTCACCGCTTTGTCTCAGTTTCAAACTGTTTCTTTTCCCCATGCAGACAGCTATGGCCTCATATCAAGTCTTTCCTTAACGTTTTCTTTGCTAAGTAAATTGGATGAAACACCTCAAAACTATATTGCTATGCAGCACATATTCTGCTTAGTCTTGTGGCTCCTTGAGCTCTCTTCAGGTCTTCAACATCCTTGCTAAACAGTGGGAAACAGGAGTATTTAATAGCTAGACAGAGTTAAAGAGATACATGACCTCCTTATTTTTATTCTATATTCCCCTGTTTACACATTCGGTGATTACATTAGCTCTTGTTGCCTGTTGTTCTGGATGGAAAACACAGGCTCAGATTTCTATCCATTCTTACACCTACGCGCTTCTCATGGATTTCCTGGCTAGCATCTCCTATTCTGCATTTTGACTTGCTTTCCTCGTATCTTAAACATGTTATTATTAAAATATACTGTTTGCTTGAGCACAGTTCAGTTCTTTATTATTCAAATTCCACATCTGGATTTACATTATTTTGCCTGCAACTGATGCCAGACTGTATAATTGCCTAGGTTATCTCAGCCGTCTTTAAAAAAATGTTAGCATGACCTTCCAGGCTTCTGAAACATCCCCAATGCTCCAAGATATAATGAAAATCAATATCAAAAATCCAGAGAGTTTTTTCTCTAACCCTCTAAAAATATTTCAGTGTAACTTATGCCAATACACTGACCTAACATGTCCAGCGTTAGTAGCATTCATGATTGTTGCAGTAAAAAGAATTTCATAATCATGATGCAATAGTAGTCAACTACCAGCTTACTCTGAAATACAGAACAGAAATATTTAGAAACACTTCTGGCTTTAATTCTTCTTCATCTGCCACAGACGTTATTCAATCAGAACCATCATTTCTACAATGCTAATTGAATTATTATTGCTTATTAATGTTCAGAGATGGGACTGAAGTAGATCCAACTTAGTGCACCTCAAACATGTACGTTTGGACACAGCCATAGAAAACTGTAGCTAAAGATATTCTTCAGGAAGAAGAAAGGCTCTAATGAGAAGATCATGTCGAGAAAGGTCAGTAACCAAAAAGCTTTTCCCCAAGAGTTCTGAAGTTTAGGCAGCTATAGATTCATTTTTCACATCTGCAAAAATATTACAGACTCTTCTTTCCCAAGAGCTAAACACTTGTCTAATTATCTATGGAAGCAAAAAAGAACAAATCCTGCAAGACTTGACTTAGCAGAGTCACACTAAATTTATTGCAAAGTTGCAGCCAAGTGAATGAATTTCTTAGCAGGTTCAAAATAGCATCTCATGATGGACCTTTAACAACAAAAAATGGGAAGCAAAGGGGTCCCAGAGGCATGGAAAGCACTTCAAAACTTAAGAAATACCTGGCAGGTCACAGCTGGGGAGAATTCATTAAAAAAAGAGCTTAAAAAAAAAAAGCCTGCACACATGCGATCTCTGAATCATGGAGAGAGGTCACTCATTCTTTAGCTTGACATTGACCCATACAGTACTACTAGGCATTACACCAAAATTGTACAGTTTCTGTTTTTTTTTTTTTTGCTTGCTGGTAAATTAAAAATGCATAAGCAGTCATGGATAAGGTTTTAGAACAGAGAAGAAGTACCATGGAAATAACTCACTCTATGTGGAATCAGCAACATTCACAAGCAGGAGGAACCTGTAGCAGGGTGATTTTTTGAGTCACATCTGGCCCATAATATGCAGCACAAATGACAAAAGTTTGATAATCATTTTTTTTTTACTACGAGAGAAAAAGAATTCAAGGAAAATGTGGAAAAAATAAACAAGCATCCGACCCCAGTTAGCTATAGTAGGCCATGAGGCTCACAACTCTTTTTGATATAATCCTGATATCCTTTTGTTGAAAGTTTTTGTTGAAAGCGCCAGCAGAAGAGAATGTTAACGTAGATAGCAGAATAGGACCCATGTATGCAAGTGCAAAGTTAAATTTGTAATAACATTGCTCTATTCTACTACAGATACTTGCAAGTAGCTCTCCGCAACATTCCCTGAAAGTCAAACATAGAACTCAAGCAGAATCTACATATAGGCTTAGTCATACTCACTGACATTATTTTCTACCCTTTGCACGACATTATTCCATTTTAATACAAAAAGAATTCAACTCCTTGAATTTACAACCACTTTAATATCACTAGAATTGTAATTAGTAAGACATGATACTACCTACGTTTAAATTTTGTCCTCTCAATTATTATCTAGTAACAGAGTATTCAACAACAATAGGAAGACAAAGATTCAAGAATTTATTTTAGTGGTTAGTTTTGCAAGTTACAGGCTTTCATTCAGTTAGCAATACAACATCTAGCCCTTCTGTTTAGCTTGGTAAACTAATGGTCTTGGTGAAAACATAGTACAGACAAAATTGAAGTGGAAACATAGCTGTAAGATCTAGCTCTGCAATTAGATTGCACTGCTGAATCTATAGCATGTTGTTTCTTGTTGTCCAAGAAAAATGAAGTAAATTTTAATTTTCTATTAGTTTTAGTTTTGACTGCTAACAACAGTTATTTATAATTCCCTATGTATACACCTCCTCTAATTATCATAATTGCATTTAAGTTATGTGTAGATATGGGCATGCAACAAGAAATTCACCAATATCCAACTCAGGACACATGCACTCACAGTCAATTTTTAACCAGATAAGATTAGTTTTTGCTCTGAAGCAGACCAGAAGGTTAGGTATTTTAGTGGACTCACGGATACTTTTGTCCGTGGTTACAAAGATTAAGGTTAAATCTTAAAGCACATTGTCTGCATTACTTGAGCTAAGCGTCATTGACAAGTACTAGAAGCTTGAGTAAGCACATAAATATAAAATAGCAAACAATCTCTTAAATTTTCTATAACACTCCAACTCAACCATAAAAAAGTATATTCTTCACGCCAAACATATACTATTCAAGGAATATTGATCCTCCTAAGTCAGCAGCAAACATCATGCTGACTTTAGGAGCACCAAATTTCATCCACCACACATAAATGCTGATGTCTTTCCAAAGAATCCTCAACATTATCTTGCATAATATTCTCCAGGAGAAAAGCCCCTTTGTGACAGCCTTATGGCAGGTGATGGAAAATGCCACTGGTCAGCCTTTCCCGTTTCACTTGATATGTTCTAAAAAGCAAACCCTGCTCATTAACAATTTCAGAACCAAACATATGCTTTAATCATAGATTTACCTCTCATGAAGAAAAAAAATTGCTTGTTAGCTAGAGAAAAGAACAAGAGGTTTTCCCATTAACAAAGATAAAATCTTGCCAGTACATGGAACAAGAGTGATGTAAAACCATATAAAATAATAACAGAAATTATATGGAAGGAAAATATTTCAATAAAAGACAATTTAGCTTGGCCACTGTCTTTATAAAGGAGCTTTGATCCATACTGATCAAAAGCAGTTAACTCATCTCTGACACTAGTACATCATTTCAATACTTCTCCTATAGAGAAGATATAAATCTTCCTGTAAAGTTTTTGCATGGCCTAATTCTTCATATACACATCCATATACTCTAGAGAGAACTTAAATCCTATTTTGTAAGGTACAACATGTGACAAATGGCATATTTATATGAATTGGTAGATTGCAAGTGGCTGAGTGCTCCAACACAGAACGTGAAAGATATTATTATTGTTCCTAAAAATACTGTTCACTATGAAGTCTGGCTATGCTTTTGTCTGAGACACTGCTACAGCTGTACCTCTTCCATCTGAAAATAAAGGAAATGGAAAAAAAATAGTTACTTGGCTTTATAAAATGATACTAAAATTGCCTCTGTTTCTGGCCCCACTGAAAGCATAATAATCTCCGAGTGATCCCATTATAAGCTGAATAGAATGGACACAGACATAGCTTCCAATTTTCATAGCCCCCCAAATCCCTTGAATCATCCCAGCTCCAATACAGATAACAGCTTTATTTAATTTCTTAATTAAATCATCCAGCTCTCTTTCCTGTAAAGTGAAATGTTTATGGCTCAGTTATAAACCCTTTTCTTCCTTTCGCCCATCAAGCCGTTAGAATCTGCTTTGTACGCTCCGACTTTAAAGAAAATTAGAGATGGAAAGTTACTGTGCACTGAGTCCTCTGGGACCTTAGAAAAATTACTTTGGTGAAGACTTTAAAAGATAAATGCTTGAAATACCATTCTAATGTCATACTTAAGCATCTGAGGCTGTGTGACCGTGAAAAAGTTACCAGGTAAGACAAACATATACGTCTAGAAGATGAAAACTGCCTGTGTATTGGGTTCATTTTTCCATTCCATAAATGTGAGATTGTTTTCCTTTTTTTTCTTCTTTTTTTCTCTTCCTCATTCTTTTTTTCCCCTGATTTTTCTGCCTATTCAGTTCCCACAGCTGTCGGCAGACCCAGAGAGAACTTGGAGGTAATTATCATTTTTCAATATAATCAACCGAACGCTTCAATACTAAAGAACAGCTCAGACTCCTACTTCAAAGGTGCATTTTTTAAGAAGTCTGCCTAAATTTATCTGTTCCACTTTCTCTTTTATTTGTTGAACAATAATAATATTACTGCCTCACGCTCCCAAAGCTCTTTGAGGGCTTCAGCTGAAAGATGTTATTCAATTACTGTCATGAAATCACTGTTAAAAATGAGATTCCCCATTAGGTCAATTTTCTAATCAGCACAAGAATGCTAAGTTCAAAAGTTCACCTGGATTCTAAGTGGATTCCTAATCTCTTTAGGAAATGCAAAGGAGAAGGCAGAAAAGGGGCTGGGAAAAAATGTCCAGAGGCAACAGGATCAGGGGAAGAAAGAGCAATAGAAGAGATCATAAAAAGGTTCTGAGAAAGCAAGAGACAAAAATCATGCCCAATTCGTACTGGCTGCTTTTTAATGCACTTCCCTTTGCAAAATCCAGTAATTGCAAATGGTTGAGAAATCAAATGATTTGTGACTCCTGCCTGTCCACAAAACACTTTCAAAGATTAACGTAAGATCTTTCAGACTGCATTTTTTTTCTTCTAATTGTGAAGCTGGTCTAATATGAACATAAAACCATGTCCTCTGACTCACAGCTTTGCAGCCACCACTTCCACTTCCCATGAAAAAACAGACGAAGGCTACACATACTGTGGAAAGAGACTTCCTGTTGATATCACTATCTGTAAAATGATGCTTCCAAAGCTAATTTTAATTGCTTTTATTTGGAATTTTCAATATAAGACACATTAAATGGATAGAAGTTTGAGAAATTATGGGGCATTGCTTTTTAGGGAGTCAAGCACTGTGATCTAAATTTTACTTTATATCTTTATTTTTTTAAAGAATCTGGCTTACAAGACTACAGTTTATTCAACACCTCTGCTTGACTATGGCAAAAAAGAAGTAAAGTTTACACTAAGTAAGGATGTCATATATCAGCACCAAGCAAAATCACTGTACGCTCCTCAGATATTTTTCCCTTTCCTTTCTCCGAATACTGCACATCCATGTGACAAAGGCACGTCCGAGCCAGCCACTGAACCAGCTGCGTAACTGGAAAAAAGTACCTCAGGTCCATGTTCCTTTCTTCTCGATACAGAAGTCATACACTGTCTGTGGGGGAAAGATAACCACACAAAATAAAATCTTATCTATAAATATTAACCTAAAGTTTCAATTCACTACCACAGTACATACAACTCCACTGAAACATTTGCTGTTTCCACTGCTTTGAAGAAATTGCATATTTCCCTTAAGAATTTTGAGTTTCAGATATGATTTATATATCCTGGAGTTCAACACTGCAAGCTGCATGGCAAGCTCATCTGCCCTAATTTAATTGACTGACACTATGTTCTTCACAGTCGATGGCAAGAAACAGCTCCCTCAGAAGATGAGTCATCCTATCCTAGAATAGAGGTTGAAATAAAATAAGATGAATTGCCTTTCCACTGGCTGTAAAGGCAACTGAGGTCTATACTGTAAACTTCAATATGCAACTTCCAGGTATCTACAACTGCACAAAATAAAGCTCACTCCTTAGTTCACAAATCATTAAAAGTAAGGTGAGAGACTGTAACAATTTGCAGGAGTTTACCATAAATGGCTAGTTTACCCTGCCTTAGTTATTTTTTCTAGTTTCAGCAGCAGTATTAATCCATTTCACTGATACTTCTGACTGCAGTTTTCACCTTCATGCTTCATGTTAAGACATATCAAACCAGCACTTCTATCTGATCACATGTACATTCTGATGTCAGGGTGCTCCTGCAGTGTGGCAAGACTGAACTGAAGCTAATCTTTGAAAACAAGAAAAAGCTGAAAATTTGTAAGAACCATGCAAAAAAATAAATGTTACATAAAGCAGTGTTGCTAGAGAAGGGCCAAAAATCCTGTAACATTGCATATTTGTTTAACAAAAAAAGTTCAAGATATATCAGAAATGAGCATCAGTAATTAACACTGCTTACAAAGGAACTTAATCACATTGTGTCAGAATTTCTGAGATGAGCCTACACACCATCCAGACAGATGAAAAAAGAAAGTTGAGAAAACAAAATATGAATTCAAACATCAAGGCTTTCTGCTTGCACCTGACTATTTTACATACAAAGCTTATCTGGGCACCGGGACCTACAAACAATGAAACATGCAAATCTTGCAGACAAGGCATGAAGAGAGCGACAGCAGAGGATGAAAGGGAGAACAAATGGATGAAATCATCAAAAGCAATATTTGGTTCACCAGCCCATGAAATGCTTAGACCAGGAGACCAGTCATTAAAAAAAGCAGCTTGGTAAAACAACATGTGGGTGACTGAGAGATCCAGGAGATGCGCTAGGAAGAGCCTCCGAATGCCTCGAGGGGGCGGCCACCTGCAGGCCTGACTGCTGCAGAGAGGCTGTGGCCTCACAGGAGGAAGCACTGGTCCCAGGATGAAGAAAGTTACGTGTGGAAGCCTTACTTGGTCCACGGTTGCTACAACCCTATTTTTCTCAGCTGGCATGGGTGCCCTCAGCTGGTCACCTGGTGAGAGAGCTGGACAGGTCACGACTTTCCTGGTGTAGCCCTGGCACAGGCTGTAGGCAGTGTATAACCTGCCAGGGGTGAGGGAGGAGACGTGCATTACTAGCTGTAATCACTGTTTAGGTGGGGACTTGTTCAGGACTATTACCTGACTGAAGTTAGTTATTATTGCCTTATTGATACCAGTTTAGAAAAAAAAAAAAATGAATTGAGTGAGGACCGGTATTCTCTGTCAAGGCATCACCCACGCAGCACACCGTGACAAATTAGCTGTGTATCGTGTGGGCTGAAGGCATGAAAAACCATGGAGAGCCCCAGATCCATCCCGGTGTCCCAGTGCTGCCCCAGCGCCCTGCGACAGCGCGGTCCTGAGATCCTGCGGGCCAGGATGCCCCGAGAAACCTCTCACGGCTCTCACCCCACTGGGACTATGGCACAACTCGCACATTCATCCAGGCTGCAAATATACCATGCAATCCAATTACTATCATTTCCAAGCACTACCATGACAGTGACAGAACAAATGCATGCATTTTTCCTGTTGTTTGGAAAAAAGCAAACAAACAAAAAAACTCCACTGTATTTGAGAAGAAGAGGGAAAAGACTATATTACAGAAACGGAGAGAGTGGCTTCAAGCTTATAATAAATTATTTCCTGCTTGATAGTTTCAAGTGCTGGGGACACTTTGTTACTTGCTTGGACAGAGTTTCTTCCTTATGGAAGTCTAACACACTCAAAAACAATAACTTGGTGGAAACTACCAGGGGGCTAAGCAGCTAGGTTAGGAAGCTGGCTCCATGTATATTAAAAATAGCCCCTGTTGCAATGTCTAACTACAGCAATGTCTAACTATCAACTTCCTGCAAGAGAGAGAAAAGACAAGTGTGATAGGAGGGTCTTCAAAAAGGGGAGCAAGTACTATGCAATCTCAATGCATGAAGACCTCATGCCTGATCTAAAGCAGGTTAACAAGACGAAGAAAAGGTGAAAAGGTCTTCTCTTCATTTGCTCTGTAAAGAGAACTCTCACCCTTAAGGGCCGGAATCTATTTTGCACATATCTTTTTGTGTTTTAATTATGCCTTTGTATCAAGTACTGCAGAAGTGTTTCAGGTACAAAAGCCTCATTTCAGATACAATTAGGTAGATCAAGAAAAGAGAGGAACAGCACAGGCAGTATCTTAATTAGCCACTGCTCGGTTTTGCTGCTAGTGCCATATTGCTGTGGTCAAACACTCTCCCCACAGGTGCCATGGCAGGAAATTCTACCTCTTAACCCCACATAAACTTTACTTCTGAATATTACTGAAATTCCTAAGGTTTAGATTTTTTGCAGGAAATGTTTATTACTTCTTTTGTGTAATGCACAATTTTTTAGTAATATCCACCGAAAAGGAAGATGCATCCACCCTATAAAAAATGTTTTCCTTGATCTGGTCATTTCTTTTCAAAATGAAAAATGGCTAATATGCACATGATATTAGCAACTAAGGTAAGTTAGTACAGATTTTCCTTGAATGTCATATTTGGTTTTTGACTTGGACAAAGGTCCAAAACTACTCTTCCTTTCTGTACATTTTTTTTGGCAGTGAAAGACAGCTTGGAAAAGATGATGAAGATACTCATTTACACATCACACTGAAGTTTGGTTCTTTTATTTCTGTTGGTGCTTTTGAAAAAGTCTAAAGAAATTCTTTTATTTGTCTAATTTATATACCTTTCCCATGCCTGCATACTGCCAGTTTAGATATGTCATCTGTAATAACAGTGAAAAATTGCTGTGTGCCTCATGCTCTGTTTTTTCCATCTGCTATAGAAGCTCACTCCAGCTACCATAAGAGTTCAGTTGTGAGCAGTAACAAATCTAATTTAACCTCAGTAAGTCACAATTTTTTCATCTTAATAGCTATTCTGCACAGCCTGGGAAACTCATTAATGGGAAGACTCTCAAGTCTAGTTCATCTCTTTTATGGGAATGAACTAGATTACCTAGAAGAATGCATTTCTAAATAAGATAGATAAAGACATCCTAAACTACAACGGTCTCTACCATAAACTTATTGACACATTCAGTGCCTTTATACAGGACTTTTGTAGCATCAAGTGCATTTACTTCAATACTGACAAAAAACCTATCATCTGCTATGTTTTAAAAACTGTATTGTCTGGCTTAGAGAAATTTCAACAAAGATAACTGGTATTGTCAATGATTGAAGTGAGCTGTAATTGTTACCTGCATTAGTCAAGAGGCAGCAGCATATTCCTTCATTCCTCACTCTGATGACCTGATGAGGTAAGAGATTAGCTAGACAGACATTAGTACCTTAATTTGTCATCGTTTAGATTCTAAGTTAAATAAGGAGGCAGCAACTCCTCCTTCCTGGCGGGCTTAGACAAAAAATTGTATCTTACTAATGTGAACCTTAACAATAGTCATGGCAAATACTGGGTATGAGTCTAGTGTAAAAGGACCAACAGTTACGTCCCCTGGTATGTCAAAAGTAGCATCTGTGTCCCAAAGTCCATAAATTGTACAATTTGTCCAGGGAAAGAAAAATAGAAGAAAAATAATGAATGCATTGAAAAGTAGTGCATGGTGAAGAGGAGTTAATCACCATTAAAGAACTGATCTTCTGAACTGACTCCAGAGAAGCAATACCTTACATTTTGGGAGGAAAGAAAATACAAAAGATCTTTGCAACTCTTTAGTATCTTTGCTAAAGATGAACAGAAGAGATAAGCTCTGTACATGCTAAAGAACATGACAGTTTATTTTATCAGCCAAAGCATAACCACTTCTAGCTTGGTAGGAGCAAGATTTCAGAAGGAAAGCAGTCCTGGACACAGCATGAAAATATACTTTATTAGACAGTCTCAAGACAAGCCAAGATAAACACAAAGTAAATTGCTGGCTAAAACTGAGCTAAGATTACAGACCTATAGCAAAAAACAAACACAAGAATAATATGCTGAATTTTGAATCACCAGTGGCTAAAATAGCTACAGAGTTTCTGTAAAGGACAAATAAATGCTTTATAAATAAGAAACAAATAAATACAAAGCATTCCACTTTAAAAAATTAATATGTTAAAAAATGAAGGCACTTCAGCATGCAAGAGATGAGTCAACAATTCATCTTGTCTAATCTTAGATGCCTACAACACAGACATTTACAGCTGAGCTAGTCAGCCTTGTGGGGTGACTAATAGAAGCCTAATCAAGGTATTTAATGGTGCCTAGAGCACAGTTGCTCCCATTCTAAGGCAGAGATCTAAAAAATAGGCTGATTAATTCCATCTACAGCTTCCCCATTGATGGCAACAATTTAGGTATCTTCCTCTGCATTAGCCATCCTAAAGTCTCTTTCCAGCATCATGGAGTTGCTATTAGCTACTTTTGACCAACTCAGTGACTTCTCTGTCTTTCTTAAAGTAGAAATCTAAAGATGATCCACTATGGATGTACCTATTTCTCTCTGCTGACTACAGCAGCTAAGGGTGACTAAGTCACATATGTGTGGCATACATTAAAGGGAAATAACTGCTTTAGAGCTTTCAATTCTGAACTTCCATGAAGTGCTAGCCTGTAGCCTTTGTATGGATGATGAATTCTAGCTTGGAGCAAAATTCAGCTTTCCACTCTACCAAAATTGAAGAGTGATAGGCTTGAACATTTTTAATACTTCCGATCCCTTGAAGGTTTAACTTTCACATTCTCCTTCATTTTTGACCAAGGTAAAACAAAAAGTAGAAGAGAAAGGCCATTGAAACTTTCTTCTAGGATTTCAATTCTTACAAACTTAACATATTTAAGAAATAAAGTTTTTACTTGGAGTTTGTCACAACTAAATTTGAGAGATCCCTCACAGCTTTAAAGACTTAGGTATTGCCAATCTGCCACTACTTTTACTAGTGCAGAGTGTAAGTTTCCTACTTAGAGCTTCACCGTGTATCACTATGCAATAATTTAGATATAGATATTTTCATCCAGCACAGATAACAGCTTTCCATTTTATTAGGTCAGTAACCCAATAAAAGAGAGCATGGTTTAGATGCTAAATTCTTCCCCATGGATATATACTATCTTTCACCAGTAGAAGCAGCTTACTGACTGTGATAAAAATTTACCTTTTATCTGTAGCAGATTGATAGTCCACAGCAAGAAGCACGGCTACAGTGAACACATCTGTGAATTATGTCTGCCATGGGTAACCCATTTAATTTTTAACATACACAACACCCAGTATGCAGCCCTCACACTGCAGAAGCTTCAGGTTATGTTTTAACAGGTAGTTTGAGTGCTCTTTTGATTTCTACTTACAACTCACGATGAGGCAAAAATTGAAGTATTTCTAGCTAAAAACATAGATGCTTTTGATTCAAAATGGCTCCATGCATTGGTGCTGCAGCTCTGCCATGCAGAGACACCAAAGCTAGAACAAGGTCATGTAACAGACATGTTTAGCCTGTAATCTGGACCATAAAATATCATAACAGGAATTCCTATGAAACATAATTCTGATGTTTTCAGAAAGTTTTTTTTGTGTGTTTTTTAAAGTATTTAAACATAATTTAGCATAAGTTAATCAAAAATACATTCAGAGGTAACTATTTTTTAAAACATCAAAATCTGAATTTTGGCAAAAGACAAACACGCCCATAAAAGTAAATTAAAAATTCTATTTTCTTAGATGATCTACATGCAAGTGCTTTCTCTGGTGAGTTTCTCAACTGTCAGCAGCATCCTGGAGCACTCTGCAAATTTAACACTGCATGACTGTTGTATCAACCCCTAACCTGTATCTTCAGACTCATCATTATGACTTGGACAGAGTACCAATACTTTCCAGAAACAAAAGCTCTCTAGCTAAGTGTTAATGTTAGCAGTATGCATTTTAGCTGAGTTTTTCTTTTCCACTTCCTAGCCTTTGTGCTCTCTGATAATGATTTTTGTAGTCATTACTAGCTGTTTTCCACCAGAAGATTGATTTCCATTAGAACAGCGGTAACAGTGGTCTCTATTATTTTGAATGCTTGAGAAGTTCTGACAGTCAGGGCTGATGTTTTGATAGAATAAAACTTACTTATGTAAACAGTCAAGACACTGCTTTATAGTACAATCAACATACAATTACATAAATCTGTAGCATATGCAACTTAGAAGCACTCACATTAATGTATAGGAGATATCCATAACACTGTCAGGTTGTCACACAGGAATTATCTTTACTAATAGTAAGGCTATATCAAATAAAGGGTAGTAAATAACTGAATGAAGTCTAATGCTTCTCTTGATTGACTGGCCTGGGTATCCCAGGAATTCACTTAAATTCTGCAACACAAAAGACTACCCATCACCCATGGATGTCAAACCTGCCTTTTGCTTGAAAAAATACAGAAAATCAAGCAGCAGGAAAAATATTCAGGAGTACTGCATCACCAGGGAGAAGGAGGGAAAAAAATCATGAAATAAAAAAATGGGGATCTTGGTTTGCAACTTATATCTGTCACCACCTGATAGGAGTATCACAGAAACCAGAGGAGGTCATTTCTCATTCACAGAGAAATCCATGAGATGACTTTGATATTTTATTTGCATTACCAGAAATAATTCAAGTGGTACATTTTCATCCCGAATGTAATGCTAGTTCCTTATTTGCCAAATGGCCGAGAAACTTTCAAGTTCCTCAACCATTTCTTTTCAAGAAAGTCCAGTAGAAAACATAACCCAGAAAAGCTTAAAAGGAACCATCAGGGGAGGAAAAGCACAGAAAGCAAATCTGCTTCAAAATTGATCAGACAAATATATGCTGGCAAATTTTACATCACAGTTCTGTCTCAAGTTATACTGGAACCTACTTTGGTTTAAAGAATGAACTGCATATGCAAAGCTGCAGGCTTATGTTCAGCTTTAATTGAAGGAATTTCCATTAATTACTTATTAATCCAGTACAGTGATTTTTCATATGCTTTGTTCATGTAGAATAAAATCTGCACCTTTAAAATTTTAATAGATGAGAGACTATCTAGACTGAGGAAACTGGTGAATATAAACAGACTTTTTCACATTCACATCAGTGGTTCAAATCTGGATAATATTTCTAGGGACCAAGAGAAACCATCTGTTTAGTAGCCTACATGAAATGAGTTGATGTTCTCAAATATAACCCCTACCAGACCTATGTTCATCACCTGCTTGATTGACACACTTGTTGATAGACAGCAGAGAACAAAGCTGACCTATTTTCACATCAAGAGATGAACCTAAAGAAAAGAGATGAAATATTTTACTATCATAGAAGCTTGTACTCATACGGTTTATACTGAAATTGTTCTTCAATAATAGAATTTCCGTTGTAAACAACTGAAGTTGTTAGGTACTGAATTACACAACAGAATTGGAGTAAGGGACAGTCTGTTTTTCTAAGTATCTATATGTTTTTCACATATGCTTTCATAGGCATGTGCCTGTAACTAAAGATGTTTTTTCTAGCTCACAACAAAGAACTTCAAAATTCCTTTAAAGTAGGTGAAAATTGTTTGAATTTTGAAACAAGCTTTAAATTAAAATAGACTGACCTAAATGTAAAGTACCTCATCCACTCTTCATAATGAATATCTGTCTTTTAGTCCAATTCCTTTGTCTCTCCATTTATACTTTTCCCCATCGCTGTTTCCTTCTTTACATCATTCTTCTAATTTACTCTCTGACCTAACCACATTTTACTTTTGCCACAAAAGTGATTTGAAGCTAATACTTACATTTTAATTTTTATTAATTCAAGCAATTCATTTTTAATAACTAATTTTCATAAAATCTTATTATGCAAATAGTTCAGGAGTTATTATAGAAGCCATACAAATATGTATTTTTGTATGTAAAAGAAATGCATTGAAATCCACTGCAAAAAACATGTTATATTTCCTCTCTTGTGCTCTACTGGTATACTTAGTACTACATCCATATTCCACGACACAGTTAGCTACTACAATTACTCTCTTAAGAGACATTTCATTCTCTTACGGATTCTTCAACTTTATCAATCTTCTCACCAAGAAGGAAAGCCACTTGAATATTACCACACAGGCACTGGAATAGTGACAGAGTCTAAAATCTCCCAACTTATATCTTCATCTGCAGGCTACCACAATCTGGAAAAATGACCAGGAAGTCTCAAGCCAATTTTCCATCTGGACAGTTTAGATAAATAATGGCTAAAAGCAACAGCATCTTGTGGCTTTCTTGTACTTTTTTCTCAGTACAAAAAGGTAGATTTTAGCAGTAGTCTGTAGGAGCATCTCCTCTGCACGGGAGCAGTACTGCAGAAGTGGTAGCCACACTTTGACTGATTATTCTGAAACAGCAATAAAACAAGGTGACCCTAAAGACAGACTGCCAACACAGAATCCATGACTTTACAGAGTGGTGCAGCAGCTTGGTAGAACTGAAGTCATCCTTCCTTTCATGGCGTTACCCGTCATCTGGGAACCATCTGAGCGTAACCAGTTCATTATGCCCTCCCGAAAGGCTTAATACGTTTGTAGGACACATAGTTCCATATCAAATTCTTTCAGAGACGGACTGCATTTTTTCAGGTTTGCATGAGGTTTGAACGACTTGACTCTTGATCCACAATGAGATCTTTTTACTACCATAGTAATAATCAACTCGGTTAAGCATCGGATGAAATGCAATTCAGCCCAACTGCTGTACATCTGCTGAAAGCAGATCCTGGTCTTGCAATAGACTTGGAGTAAAGAGAAAATACAAGGTCATCAAAAGCACCTCAAGTCAGCTTTTTATGTTAAATTTCAGTAAAGAACAAGGATCATAATGAGATGCTCTTCATTGGAGAGATAACTTATCTATTTGTATTTAATCAAGAATTCAGTATTCCTGTGTTACTGAATAAATGGAGGTATGAAACGTCAGGCCTCCGGCTTGAAGCCTTCTGAATAGACACGGTTTTGGAGATCAGAAACGCAGATGTTCTCAACTCAAAGGTGACCTTGTTCCACAATACTGATTGGAAAAAAATGGAGAGCAGTGATTTTCTGCTGTGTTCATTCTCTCCACAACCTTTCTGCTTTGCTCGTGATGTAGACAGAAGTTTATTTTCTTCTTCTCACAATTTATTTCAATTATCACCTTTATTTTCTTGACAAAGCTGATTTAGGAATGCAATTCTGGTCCTGCTTTCAATTGAGTAAGATTAAGAACAAGATGAAGCTCCATTTTCAGCATTTTAGAGAGGGAGCTCCAGAACTGTAGAGTCACAGGGAAAGCATTTTCTCTGTATCTACTAATGTAAAGATAACTCCTAACAGCTACAGTACCCCGCACAGATGTTTTCAACTCGGAGGGTTTGGGGGATTATTTGACCATTTCTACACAAGGAAAAAAATGCTGGAATAAATGTTTCTTCTATTTTTTCCCCACACCAGTGAAGGCTGGCTAGCCTTGACAGGCAATCAAAGTTTCCCACCAGATGATCTGTTATTTAGTTATCAACTTGCTATAACTCAAAATAGTTTGACATGAGCAGTGTCCACCTTTTTGTAGTGGGAGTTCCAGATAAATAAAAGAGAATCACGTTTAATGGGAGCTCTATATCTCACTTATTTGTATCTCATTCTAAAGGGAAAGTTAAAGGAAAAACAGAGACAACAGAGAACCTAAATGTATTTTGCATTGTGAATGACACACTGGAAGGTCTCTCAGTGCCAAACACGATTCCTAAGGAGCACTCAGGCAGACCACCACACTATTACTGTGCTTTGGTAGCAGGCGCATTTTCCACCATACCTGGTATCTTGTTCAAGTTTAACAGTAGAAACGCATGAGAAGTATTAAATTGCCCTTGAATAATGAGGGACAGAGGACAGCTACGATAAGCTTCATTCTCTGCAGAACCGTAATTTTGGTGTAACAGGATTCACTTGAACTCCCTGAAAATACACAGGGCAGTCCAACATTTGGGCTTAAATTAAGATAAATTTCTTTGGAGGTCCTGGAAATTACAGCTATAGACCTCCACCGGCCTCTGAACATGAAAATTAAATATAATTCACAGGAACATGACATCAGGAACAGTGTAGCCAGCAGGACCAGGGAAGTGATTGTCTCCCTGTACTCGGCGCCGGTGAGGCTGCACCTCGAATACTGTGTTCAATTTTGGGCCCCTCGCTATGAGAAAGACATGAAGGTGCTGGAGTGTGTCCAAAGAAGGACAGCGCAGCTGGTGAAGGGGCTGGAACACAGACCTTATGAGGCGCGACTGAGGGAGCCGGGGTTATTCAGTCTGGAGAAGAGGAGGCTCACGGGAGACCTTACTGCTCTCTACAACCACCTGAAAGGAGGTTGTAGTGAGGCGGGGATCCATCTCTTCTCCAGAATAACTACCGATAGAATAAGAAGAAATGGCCTCAAGTTGCGCCATGGGAGGTTCAGGTTAGATATTAGGAAGAATTTCTAGGCGGCTGGAGTAGTGAAGCATTGGGACAGGCTGCTCAGGGAAGTGGTGGAGTTACTGTCCCTGGCAGCGTTCAAGAAACGAGTAGATGAGGCACTTGGGGACATGGTTTAGCAGACAAGGTATCGAAGGGTTTACGGTTGGACTCAATGATCTTGAAGGTCTTTTCCAACCATAATGATTCTACGATTCACAGAAGGAATAATAGCAAAGATCACCACGTGCTTAAAATGGTGCAGATTCATTAAGACTTTTTTTTTTTTTTGCAAACTGCATTCGTTTCATATTGAATGTTGCATTTTTTCTTCCTACAGAAATATTTCAAAAACCTTTCAATACTCTTTTCTATTTTGTTTCCTTATGGTTTATTTAACTAATACTTTATGTTATGCAACATTCTCAGAAAAAATAGGTACAAAAAGAAAATAAAATCCTGAGCAATATAAATCAAAGTAGTTCCACGTATTTCAATCTAAATACTGACTTTTTAAACATGCACCCTTAAATCTTCTAACAGTTAGTATCTAGTGTTTCCTTAATAACTATTTGGACAGTCACATTAATACTTGATTTTTAGGTCAGCACAACAGCATAAAATATTTATTTTCAATTTGAATGGGATACCTGTGGAATACTGTCCTAAATAAATGTAATAAAATATTAAATCACTTAAAACCAGAATTAATCTAAGAAAAGCTGCTAGATTAATAATTTGACAGTTATAGAATGCTGCAATTTGTTGTTCATGCATGTTTTAGAATTTAATTTTTTTAAATGACTAATTAAGTGATAGAGGATTTTATGAGTCAACTTGCTCTGAGTCTCTTTACAAAATCCACCTACCGTCCCTACAGTAAAATTACAATATTCTGTGGGGCTATTTTCTTTTCTTGCTGCTCTTATAAACTTATAAAGTCTAATCCTTAAGCAAGAAATATGAGGTACAGAGGATTTCTAGAGCAAACAGAATTAGCTCTGCGAGGTCTGACTGCATTAATTATCTCTTGTCATCCCTTCCTTATTGCTGCCCATCCTGGGCACTTTTCAGTCCATTCCTGGATGCAGTGTATATTATGAGATGAGTAGCAAGGTGGCTTCCTATTTATCTCCAGACGATAACATTCTGGATCTGCTCAGTCCAGAATAGTTTCCTGTTATAAAAGATATTTCCTTGCTTCTTGCAGACACCCAGAATGATCCCAAAAGAGTATAAAAAAAAATCTTTACTTCAGCCTGGGCGTTTGTTCTGAATTTGCATTAAAAGAAATACAAAACTTAAATAGAAAGGTTTATTCCTCCTATAGGTGATTGCTTTCTAAAAGTGAAAAAAATTAGGAAAAAATTTGCTTGAAACTTATTGTTCAAACACAAAACTACTATACTACTATAAATGTAACATTCTTATTCCCCAAATAAATTATTGGGTGATTATTCCAGATTTCTGCACACTTATAAAGGCAGTTCTACAAGGGGTTTCCCAGATCAGAAATGATATCTTGAGCCTTTTTTTTTTTTTTAAGAAGTAAAAATCATTAACATAGTGTTACTTTTTCCTCAAAAATACAGGCTTGCAATGATTTTTTTTCTTTTTTTTTCTTTTTTTTTTGACTTAGTGCACCTTCAACAATTTTGATGGAAGGGGACATTTGACTAAAGTTGCATAAAATTTCCCATTACATATTTTCTAGGTCAAACTGTTCTCATGAACCGAAAGAAGAAATGCTTACTCTATTAATGCTAGCAGAGTTTTCAGCAGTCTGGTTATGTTTGACAGCCTGAAATCAGTGGAATTACCTGTCCAAGATACTGCTTTGAAGATGTGAGCTGGCCTGAATACTAACTCTGGTTTAATCTTATTGCTCTCTGGGCATCAAATAAGTGTTAAACAACACTAACCTTAGTTTAATCTTATTGCTGTCTTGGTATCAAGCATAAGCAGGCCATGCTAAGAGGTGCACCTACACAGAAGGTAGCTTCTGGTTTGCACTGCATGCATTTATTCCCACATTTATCTTAGTGACTCTCCAAAAGACAAAAAAAGAAAAAAAAAGATCAATACTAATATACTGGACCAATTCAATATTTTTCTCCAGAATATCTTGTTTAGTGTGCTGCTCACACACCCTGAAAGAACGTGTGGGAAGCCATCAATGCTGAGATCATGAAAAGTCTTTTCCTTAACTCAGCTCCACCTTTGGAAAATCCGTATCAGCACTAAAGAAACGAGAGCACTCAAGCACAAGCCAAACTTACTAAAGAAGCCACCACAGCTATGCAGTTCTCCAGCAAGACTGCAACAAACGTACAAGCCCATGACTATGCACTGAGGGCTCCTGGAACCTCAGAGCTTGTGGTAAAGAGCTCTTACTTCCTAAAGAAATAATGCTTGTTGTGCACTGAAAATCCTGCTCCTCTAAACCACCGCAAGAAGGACACTCACAAATCACTGAATTCTCTAAAGAATCTTGGCAAGAATGTCTAAGCCATAAGCAACTACAGAACAAAGAAAAGTAAAGCTTTTCCTAGGTTGGAAACAATAGTCGATTTAAAAAATTTAAGATAATTCTCATACGTATGTAGGTGCTTATAAAAGAAATAGCAGGCTACATCCAATGGAAACACCTCAGTGCTTTACAAGACTTGAGCAATCCCAAAGAAATGAAGCACAAATTTGAAGTTTCCATTCAATGTTAATAGCTCAGTTTCAGAAATTAGAATTAAGATATTAAAAGACAACAGCAACAAGTCTCACCAAGTGAAAAAAAACTAACTTCCATTAAAGAAAAGTATCTAGAAACCACGATTTTTAGCTAAAATAAAAACAGCAGTCATCCTTAGATTCTGACGTCCTTGGAAGAGGTGCATACATGTTTATAAAATTTATGCCATGGCGTAGTTTGCATATAATCCTTTTAAACAATTTTGAACCATAATAAGTTCGAAATACGAAAATAATTATTTATATTTTATTATTACACAACATTTGAAAGAGGATACTGAATTCCTGTCTAAAATATTTTAAATTAATCCTAGAACCAAGATTCTATCACTGCTTTAACTAAAAAAGATTATAGGGTGTATAATCACCCACATAAGGTGACAAACTGATAAATCCTAAACGGTTGGACAGGATGTTCCCAAACACATGCTTGCCACTAAATTTTATTCCTAGCTCATGAAAGAATCAACCACATATTTCTTCCTTTTGAATTTGATGTAGGTAGGATTAAAATAAAACAGCCTAGGTTACTACCTAGGTTATTAAAAGTTAGTGCAGAGATTTCTCTTACCAAGTTAACAACATACTGCGCAGGCTTTAATAAAACCATACGCTCATAAGCCAAGGCTAAAAAAGATGTTTGCAGGCAGGAGGTAGAGCAAACAAAGTCTTACTGAAGAGACAAATCCAGCGCAGAGTAGCAGTGACGTTTGGACCATTTTGTGTTTCTCCCTAGGGAGTTATCCCATGCAAGACAAGACAGACTGTAGTCATGTCCAAGTTGTTACACAGTCGTTACTGGCATTGAATCTGCAGGCAGCAATCAATGAAATGCAAACCTGTTCAATATGTATTGGCAGGTGCTATTCATTTTAGTCTAAAGTGAACAGAAAAATAATAATAAAAAAGGCATGCAGAGAAGATGCCACTCTTACTCCATCCAGATGAGTCGAAATTCAGCTAAAATAGAAATGCTTGTTGAATTCTTCACAGCTATACGAAGTATCTGCACTCATTGCTAAGATCCATTCCTCACATCATTTATGTGGATAGAAAGAGATTTGTACAGAAAAGTAAAATTTGAGAAGCCAACATCTATTACATTTTAAATTTGCACAGCCAGGGCATCACAGTTATTACCCCTCTGAAACACAATTTTGATGAATTCCAAAAGGAACAGTCAACAAAGGAACATGAAAAATACCTTTTTATGTAAAGAGAGGAAAGTTGTATTTAAAAAAAAAAAAAAACATATCCTATTAAAGCAACAACTTGTGGAAAAATAGTGCTAGAAAAGCAAACCGTGGCATTTCCACATGATGTGTGTGTGTAGGATATGTTATGTAATGGAGTTTGAATTCTATTTGCATTGAGGGCAGAGATAGTAAATGATGTTCAGATTTCCTCATAGCCATAGCTACCAAAGAGGTCGGTGCTTCATAAAAACAAACATTTACGGGTCTGAAAGTCTTCACCCAATAAGGAATTGAGAAAAAAAACTCACTTTATAATCTAACAGCTGCTAAATGACTCATTTAAGCTCTTTTTTACTACTTCTAAAAAACGTATTTGTGACTGCCGTATATTAGCATAGTGAGATGTTTCGAGGCTTATTCAATCCAACTATATTATTTGGGAAAGATGCCATGTATTTTTGTAAAAGGGACTTTTTAATATGAAATGGAGAAAATCAAGTAGAGTAGGTGCAAGAATATTTTACAGATTCATGCAAATCACCCTGATGGATTATAAATGAGATGTGTGTATATGTGTGCATAAATATAAAATATAAAAGTGATTTAACTGAGGCTGCTGTATGCAGCAAACTGTGGCCTTGGGAAAGAACCATGTCAAAAGCCATTTGATGCTGCTCAGCCAGGCACATATAAAGGCACATTGCACCAATAATATTTGACAACGCTGGCTGTGCTTTTTCTGCTTCAGTAGTTAGCTTGTCCGAATTCCAGACAAAGCAACACACAAATAGTTTATAAGGAGCTACACTGTCAGCATCGTGCTTTCAAAGCAATGACCAGACTGGTTCCTAATAAACATACTTCATATTCCAGGTTTAAGCTGATGAAATAATGGGAAGGAGAAATCTACTAGCCTCAGGTCATCAAAAAGTCATCTTTTGAAAACAAAATTACCCAGCAGTTAGCTTGACATTCAACTTTGATCTCCAATAAGCACTTATTTTCCTTCAATTGTGCTTCCAAGGCACTTATTTTTTTCCCAAGCAACTATTAAGCATAGCTCCTGCATCTGACTAGAATTTTGAATAAATATGTCTCATATTTCAATTTGAAAAGTAGGTATGTCTAAAAACACAATTTTTGAAGTTGCAGTTTTCCTCAACAGTTGGTAGGGTAAAACTATGGAGTTATGTATCAACATACTAAGAGAGCATCAAACATGAATAATTTTTTCTACGCTGTGATTACTATGCCTTATGGGAGTGATCCATGCACAGGCAGTCAGGAAGGAAGGGACCGTATCGTTCCACCAGTCACACAGCCACAGCTGTGGATCACCCTTCTTCTCAATCGAACGACTTACGTATGTCCTCAGGCTACTGCCAGAGCAGAGATGGGTTCACACCCTTCCCATTTGCTTCCCTCCAACACTGGAGTTGGTGGAAGGGCATGGAGACACGTGGATACTTGACCAGAGCCCAAGGCCAGACGCATAATCCATCCATCCATCCATCCATCCATCCATCCATCCATCCATCCATCCACCCACCCACCCATCCACCCACCCACCCAACTCTTTGGTCTGGCAGGGAAGCCCATCCAGGAGACCAGAGCCCTCCACTCTAGGCTAAGCTCTCTCTGAACGTCAACGCGCAGCCAGGCAGCTCTCATGTCCCTTTGAGAAACTTTGAACTTTACAAAGCTTATCTGACTAAGCACTCAGCTGGAAAAATAAAAGATACGAAAGTTGGCATCCAGTGTTAGCAGCTCCCCACAGTGGCCCATTATTTATTACTGCCAGCATTTGTGCATGCTTTGTGGGTATGAATGTTTGGAAAGAACAATTCATCTGCAAGGAAGATCTAAGTGAGTGATGCTTCATTCCTGTTTTCTTTTGCCCTTTCCTCCATTAGCAGGTTCTAGTGGACTGCTCAGGATGAGAGGAGGGAGGGAGGAAAGGCTAGAGAAGAACAAACTTTTTCTCCCAATGTGATAGTGAGAGATCCTTACACAGCTTCTTTCCACCTTTTCTGTTCCACCTCTTGGGAATCCTGTTCTGTTCCTTTTACCCTTCAACTCCAAAGAAGAAAGACAACTCTCAAATCCAGAGTCCAAAGAACACCTCTCTTCCTGTGCTAGCTCTGGCTAATATATGTGGAATCAAATACTGCCCAGCTGGATTTCATTGACCTTCATGCTGTTTGTCAAATTTTACATTTTATTTCCCTCTCGCTTGCTGCTCATCTTTCCTTCACACATGCCCAGCATTGGCTCTCTACCCTCTTTTGGAAGCTATCCCTTTACCAAGACGTTTTTGAAAGGGAAAGATAAGCTCCCAGTGGAAGCAACAGGAAGTTGCATCTTCTTTCCTTTTCTGCGGTGCTAAATGCAGTGTCTTCAAACTTGCTGCCTAATAACTTATACTTAAAACTATGGGCATTAAGCTACTGTATTTTTTCCTTTCAAATTGTTCCCAGGAATTTTGTATGAAAACAACATCACATGCTTAATGCTACTGCAAATCCCTAGAATGTAATATTCAGTCCGATCTTCACTTTCATGCAAATAAAGCTCTTATTCCAGGAATTGTGAATCTTGCACATGAAGCAGGGTTATAAAATCTGAGCTCAGCTTCTTCCCCCACGTTCTAACCACCCTCACCATGACCACAAAGCTGTATGAATGAACAAACTTGGGCTTCTGCTGACTACACTGGTGTATGACAGCAGCTGGGGGCTTACAGTGTTTCTGGAGATGATTGTTTGGTAAAATTCTTCCAGCTGCAGTGAGGTGCAGAGAGAACAGATGTTTGGCTCACAAATGTTTACATACAGGGCAAGATTATTTCTGTTGCGCAGCTTTTCCTATTGCAATGACATGAAAAACTATGCAGGAGAAGGGAGTAGCAGGGAGGAGCAAAAGAGCAGGATGAGATCACACAGTGTACCCAAAAGCTGAAATCATGTATTATTTGGGGGAAGCAAGGAAATCTATCTAACCTCTGCCCAAGTGATTTTTGCTCTCCATTTGGCTGGTATTATCCTGTCTCTAAGTTAAAATTGTATCCTGACTGACAGCGCAGCGTCCTTGTGTGTGCTGGCTGAGGACAGGCCGTCCTTCCAGACAGCCACGAAGAGCACACTCCAACAGTTCTCCCTCCCCGCTCCACTGGCACATATGGCAACTGCGATGCAGGGCTTAAATGAGAAGATAAAGCAAAAATGAAACCGCCGCACTGATTAAGTGCTTGGAGTTTTAGAAATACATGGAGCTATTAATTTTCCTTAGTTAGAGAGCCCTTATTCAAAGATAAGCTAACATCACTATGCCAAATGGCCAAAACTGACGTGCAGCTTTTCATTTTTAAAACGATTCTTTTGACAAGTCAGACAACTCACAACAGTTTTTCTTCCTTAAGAATTAGAGCACAAAAGGGAACTGGAGGGGCTAATGCAAGGCGCAAAATGTTGTCGGCTGTTTCCAGGCTGATACTGAGCCTCTTCACTTCCAACCATCCCCTGCTCTGTAAACACCTCAATCTGCAGTTTTGTCACCCCCTACTATTCTAAGCCCAGTTTTTGTACTCCTTTAAGGGCTTAACTCAGGAAATTCCAAATATATATATACATATTTCTTTTCTTAATCAATTCCGAAGTCATGCCTATTTAGATTTACTTGTACATGGTCTTTGACACCTTATTATCCAAGCCTCCAATACAATTACCACTGTGACATGACGTATTTCAAGTTGTTTTATAATTAATCCTGTTTTATTTTTGAAAATTCAGAACTGAGAATAGCATGGTATTATAATAGATTCACAATGTCCAGTTTTTATGCAAAAAGACACTGCAACAGAGACTCATTGAAACACAAATAATTACACATTAAATCATAATTTATTCTCTTCCAATATACAAAGAAGAAAAAAATCACAGATACGGACTCCAACACTCTTGTCTCAGCATTAAAATACTAACAGAAACATGCCACAGACAATAGTGCATGTAAGATGTAAACCAAGCATTTGGGTGCTTATGGAGACAATAAAGAGCTTTCCAGAACACACTTCAACAGAATGGTGAATTTTCCCAGAGAACATCTGGAAAATAAAAGGAAAAAAGTGTGTCTTCATTTTAGCTAGAGAAGGTGGTCAGATCTGTCATTTTAAAAAGTTTTTCCTGAATTCAGCCTGATCAAGAGACCCATCAGACAGTGCTGTGACCCCTATTACCTGCATGTTCACTTGCTCTCTTCCTTTCCTCCACTACTCCTCTGATGTTCAGTGAAAGTCATTTTCTGTTGAGCCAATATTGGCCCAGAAGTGCTAAATATTAGTTAGGTTGGCATGAATCTTTTCAGCTCTGGACTGGATGATATTGGCAGAACTCTGTGAGAAAGCTTGCACATCACCGTAGCAAAGTGTTCCAACTTCAACTAGTAACACTAAGCTCTGAGTTTCAGCTCATTAAATTCACTCCTCTCTTTTACAATTAAAAAATTGTAAGTGTAAAAATAGGAGCATTTGAGTAGATCGTCTATCAGTATATTAAATGCATTTTTGCATTCATTTGCAATTCTATATTTGACCTTGATATTTTCCAAGGTTCTGACAATCAAAACAGCAACAGTTTGCTGTAAACATGTACCAAACAGATTTTTTCCAGAGAAAGGAAGACAGCACAATATTAAATGAGTTTTTGAAAACAGGCTTAAATTCTTCAATAGAAGTAAACTGTCACTTAATGAAAGTCTAACAAATACTTCATTTATCCTTCCATGGTAGTCATTTAAATCTCAGCACAATACAGCAGTATTAGAACCCGTAATTGAATTTTTTCTTCCTTTGTCCTCCAGCTTAATGAGTATGATTTATATACTGATTTTTATAAAGGAGTAGATTTAGAAGTTTACTTTGAAAGATGTTTATCTCCAATTCCTTTTGAATTTTATCATATGAAGTAATGCAGACAAAATTATTTTAAATACTATGTGATAAGCAATAACCTCAGGCTCATTCTTTAAGAGCTGTCAGTACTTCTGATTCTGAGGCTCGATTTATGCAGCCAAATGTATTTGGACTGAAATATCAACATGGTATATATATCTTTCTTGTATTGAATTAAAAGTAAAGTGAAAAAGGAAAAAGATATTTGAGGGCAAAAAAATTCTTTCTAGAAGGTTTCTAGAAGGTTCACCCTGGCACCAGAAATGTGCCAATTTATGTGAAGTGACTAAACTTAACTAAACAATGAGCCTGCTCATCTAGGTGCAGACTAGAGATGAGCAGGAACATCTGCATCACTTTTTTCCCTAAAGAACGAGAAAACAAGAGGAGTATCTCTAGGATGGTATATGTAAGAACCCAGGGTGTGAATGCAATACATGCTATAAAAAGATGAAGCATTCTGCATATCTCAAGATGGTGAAAGTCTTGTGCTCACAGAAACACAAAAGGAAGAGACGGTCCGATGCCTAACGTCGTCATGCCTTACTGCCCATAAAATGGAACTAATGCCTCTTCTTTTTACATGGGTGTTTCAAAGTTTCTGAGCATCTGTGCACTATAGCATTACACCTACTGCATAGTATTGTTGTATTAAGTATCACAGATAAAACCACAGGAAGAATAATCTTGTCTTGAGAGGATTTGAATAACACATGGTAAATATCCCACTAAAAAAAGGATAAAACTAACATATGAACACTCTCCATTTTGCTCATATTTTAGAATGCTTTGCCTCATTCAGTTTAGTATATGATCATACAACTAAAGTTGCATATGCTAAAGCCAGTGGAAAGGCCTCTCTATTTCTAACAATTCCTGGCTTTTAAATGTTTGAGTTAAAAACAGCACTGTTTTTAGTCTATGTATGAATTATATGCATATATGATGATACTGCATTGTGGTAACATTAAATGAATCCTATGAAAAATACATGAAAAATTTGTTAGATGCTTTTTCCTGATAAATTATTTGCAATCCAGACTTTGGCTTTTGGCCATTAAATATTGAAGAACTGCTTCTTCTTTTAGTATCCTGATTACTGCATAGGAATAGGTCATTATTTTGGAGTTTTAATGTCAAAACTTTGGAGAAGCATAAAAGTAGTATTCTCATGGGCATGCACCTCTATGTATTAAGATACATAAATGTATATACACATGCACATTTTCACATACAGGTGTGATAAAACTTTCATAAGTAAAGTTCATTAACTTGTCTCCAGCAGGTCGAGGGAGGGGATCCCGCCCCTCTACTCAACCCTGGTGAGGCCACATCTGGAGTACTGTGTCCAGTTCTGGGCTCCACAGTACAAGAGGGATGTGGAGCTGCTGGAGAGAGTCCAGCGCAGGGCTACAAGGATGATCAGGGGCCTGGAACATCTGCCCTATGAGGAGAGGCTGAGGGAGCTGGGCCTGTTCAGCCTGGAGAAGAGACGGCTGAGAGGGGACCTGATCAGTGTCTATAAGTACCTCAAGGGAGGCAGTGAGGAGGAGGGTGCT